>APFE031756848.1:10913-54784 GCA_000404065.3 Pinus taeda | reverse complement strand
GTTTCTTTTGTTTCCTATTAATACAAATAAGTCCATTCTTCTCAACAATTTGTTATTAATGAGTTGTTTCATATACTCCTTGGTCTATATGTTGAATATGTTTTATTTTATGGGATATTCAGGTGCTATGTAATCGTTTGATTGTTTGATTGTTAGTGAATGTAGGTTTCGAAGTGAAGGAGGAGCTCATCTGGATCGACGAGGCTGGACTGCTACAACAGCGTTGGACTACAGGTAGGATCTAAACACTTGATTTCTCGTATGATAAATGCATGTTTAGAGAAGGATTGCTCTTAATTGTCTTGTTTGTCACTAGAAAGTCTTAGGCTTCTAGGGAGGTTGGTTTTGTCCGCAAGATTAACTCTTTCCGCATGACAGGACCCTATCCAGTTGCATCCACGATCCAACATGTTGCATGAGGGTGCACTCCTGGTAAATAGGAGCCCACTTGACTCCTCTTAACTAACCCTTTGATGCGACGATAAGTGGAACTCATGCATGAATCAATTTTTGCATGTTAATTTCTTTAAACAAAATTAGTTAATAATTCTTTGCATAACCATTTCATCTTAGTTGAATGCAGAGCAGGGGAATCAAGAAGCTCTTCATCAACTAGTTCTACAAGTAAGTTCTGCATGTCAAATCCTTCTAGTGCATTTCATGATTTCACTGCCAAATCTTACTTTTCTAGTTTTCGATCACTTGTTTTTCAGTTTGTATGCTGGTGTTTATGTTGAATCTCCACGTCACATGTAGAAATTTTTCACATTCTTAGAACCTTCCGTCTTCCACTATGCATGCGATAATAGCTATAAATCCCTACAGAGCTTTCTCTTTGACATATTATCATTGAATCTTGTTGATTGAACTTATTTCTTATCTTCCAATAGGAAGAGCACACTTCTTGAGATTGAAATCCCATTAACCTAAAAAATTATGCCCTGTTTCGTAGCATCCATCGTTGTTTGAATTTCATTTTCAATATTATCACAAAAAATAAAAATAAAATCAAATATTATGTTTAAAAATCGAAAGAGAGTTCGAAAGTCTGAATTTTGAAGAACCTGAAGACTATGTTATTGTATACTTAATAAATTTATGACTAATGAAAGAATCAAGAGTTTTCCGCATAGTGTTGGGTATGATTTTGTTATTTCTCTGTTATGTATCATTATGTTTCTTCCTTTCTTTAAATATGGTGATGAAGTTGCAAGTATTTGTTTGCTAATGTGAATAAAGTTAAAATTCCTTAAAAGAGCACTCCCATATTTAAAGCTCCTACCTCTATATTTCTTCTAAGTTACAGATAATAGTTGTTGTCAAATACAACATATTATCTTTAATTCCTCAAGGCATTCTTCACACAACATTTATATCCAGCATCACATGGCATTTTGAGATTTTCATATTAGCTAAATATTAAGGATTAAAATTCAGGTCATTCAGGTCCTTTACATGAAGATACATTATACAAATAAGAGACATGCATAATAGAATTTAATGTCTTAAGCATAATTTCTCCACAACCAAGAAATTGGTTTCTTAAGGGACAACATTAATTCGTGTCATTGTCGTGGACGAAAGGAAGAATATTTTTCTGTGGGTTTTTAATAAATTCCTCTGGTTGTTCAGTGAGGAGGAAATATTTGGCTGTATTAAATAGAAAATAACAACTCTGGCTTCAAAAATGCCTCATACAAGGTCAGATACCTCACAGCAGAGAGATCAAGCCCTTTCGGACCCTAAGAGGTTAGTTTCCAAGTGTTGGAAAGCCAAAAACTCTATTTGCACCAAGTCCTATAGGGTCTACACCTGGCAGCAGCTCAACACATATTTCATCCAAAAATTCACCTTGTATTGATCAAGAACTACATTTTACATCGATTTCATTTTAAGAACCCAACTGTCAAGAACAATCTTTAGATTCTGTTTCATTTTCAATATTCAAAAATATATATTCTATAGTTGTTCAACTTGAACCTCTATCTACATTGCCACCTTTTCATACTCCATCTACCCCTTAGAGAGGTTCTACATCCGCTGGTACTCAAGGTTCATTAAGTTCAGGTGCAAACATGGCAGCACCTACATTCTTGTTGAATAGATATGCACCTATTCAGTTTCCACAACAATTGAATCCAATGCCTCAAGAATACCTAAAAATTCTTCCTCGCTTCTCACGGGAAGATGAAAAAACATCAGAGAAGCATACAACAGTGTTTTGTAATTTTGTAGAAAATCTCAATGTTGAACACTTGGATGTTGTTTTAAGGCTTTTTGTGCAATCCTTAGATGGTGAAGAAAGAAAGTGGTTTAAAGGGATTCCTAATAACTCTATTCCTACATGGGAAGAAATGGAGTGCCAGTTCACCCAATGATGTGGGTATTCACTTACAGAGTTCAATTATATTCAAAAGAAATCTGGCGAAAGTGTTGTTGAGTTCATTAGAAGGTTTAACAAAATTTACAACAGTCTTCCTATGGAGATCAAGCCACATCCTATTGGTGCAAAAATAACTTTTGTAGGGGCATTTGAATTAGATTTTGGGCTTACATTAAGGGAAAAAAGATCCACAACCCTTGATCAAATCCAAACTGATGCTTTATAAATAGAAGAAAATCAGGTGGCTACAGGTAAAGCACCACAGGCATAGCCTACCCAAGATAAGGGAAAGGCCAAAGTGGAATCCTGTCAAAGTAAAACATTAGAGGATATGAATAATGTGATTAAAAATTTGTCTAACAAGTTGATTAAATTGGAGTTGGAGAGTAAGAATTCCCTAAGGCAAGTACAACAAAACAAAAACTTTAATCCCCAATATAGAAGACAACCTCTGTAGATTTTCCAGAAGGAAAGAAAAGACCAAGATCAGGTTCAGGCACCAGTTTACTTAGAGGCAAACCCTGACGAAGTACCAGAAGAGCATTCCAAGGATCATGATGATCATATTTTCACATTATATGGAGGAGATGAAGATGAACTAGGTTTAGAGGGAGAAGAATATACTGAAATAGATGCCATTTATGATGAAAATTAAATTGATGAATATTGGAAGCAATTTACTGATTTTATGTAGGCAAAATTACATAAGAAATATGACTTGAGATCAAGGAAAAGATATAGAATTCAAGAAAATGAAGGTGAGTAGCAAGTTCCTGCTCACCTACAAAACACAACTCCACAAGGATCATAGCCTACAAAACAATTAAATAAAGGAAAGCAATAGTAGAATATGAATAAAAAAACTCAGATACTTCAAGGTGAGAATTCCTAGGATAAAACCGATAAAATTCCTTTAGAAAAATTGTTTGCATTGCACAAGAGATTTCAGTGATGAAGAAAAGTGAAGAAGAGATAGAAAATAATACCAAATAAGTACATGCATTTAGTCTCACTAAAAAATTGGAAAAAGTCTGAATTCAAGCACCTCTCATAGAATTGGTCAAAACACCAGTTTATAAAAGAGAGATTGTTGAGTTTATCAACTTGTCTCCGAATGTGAATATAAATGACATTGTGAATCTACAAGAAGATAAACCAGCAGTTGTTGTTGGTCCACATGTGGAGGAGGTAGATTCTTTAACACATCCTTTCTACATTTCTTTATTGATTCATGATTTCCTCTTGCATAATTGTATGTTTGATTCAACAGCTTCACACAACCTTATGCCACTATCAGTAATGAAATAGTTAAACCTACAAGTTACTAAACCTTACAGAGACCTATATTATTTTGATTCAAATAAAGTCAAGCATCTCGAGGTGATTAAGAATATGGTGGTGTCATTAGCTCAGATCCCAGCTAGAAGATTGGTAATGAATGTGGTGGTAGAAGATATCCCTACTAGTTTTGGAATGTTTCTATATAGGTGAAGGGGTGCTAAATTGGGGGGAGTTTTGAAGTTGGATTTTACTTATGCCATCATACCAATTTTTGGTGGAGATGAGAGAAGGTTGTACAGATAAATAATATTTCTTAAAACAATCACAAAGAATGGAGCGAGTAATTCCCCTATGTACAACCAAGAAAAAGATGACTTTTCTTGTTTGATGTTGCATGACAATGCAAAGTTCACTAAAGATAATCAGAGGCAGCTTACTTCAGCCTGTGTAAATACAACGCTGCAAAAAAAAGGGGTGTGGAAGTGCCTCTTTGATGGAGCCTATTCTAAAGAGGAACAGGTGCTAGTTTCCTATTAGTTACACCTGGAGGTAACATGATCCTATTTAATTTTAAATTAGAGTTTGAAGCAACTAAAAATGTGGCAGAATATGAATCCTTAAGCATTGCTCTTCAAACAACAAAACAAATGGGATTTCAATCTATTTATGTTTTTGGAGATTCAGAGTTGATTATAAAGCAAATTAAAAATCATTGTAAAACAAAACACCCTAGGTTTAGGGCATATAGGAATGAAGTGTGGGATTTAGTTGAAAAATTCTTTGATGCTTTCAAATTACAGTTCATTCCAAGAGATGGAAACATGCTAGTAGATTCCTTGGTTGCGGCTGTCAGTACCTTTATGCCTTCTATAAATCCAAGACTGAGACATGAGGTTGAAATGAAGCACAAGCCATCTATTCCAAATAACATAAAATACTAGCAAGTTTTTGAGGATGATCAGCATATTAAGGAATTCTTGGCTATGATTGAAGATTTTCAAGGCACCGAAATCGATCAAGATGGAGATGAAACAACAAAAGGTGTAGAAGAAAGTGGCTTTAAAAATTCTATAGTTAATTAGAAAATTATTTAATTGAAAGATAATATTATGCCAAGAGGACTTGTCCCTCTTGAAAGACTTTTTAACTCTAATGATTTAGTTGTTACTTCAGAGAAAGTTTCCTAGGATGAGAAGATTCAAGATTACAATATTGGAACCTAGAAGGAGCCCAAGTTAGTCAAATTATTCAAGGGAGATCCATTGAATTATAAAGAAAGATATATTGAGCTTTTCAAGAAGTACACTGATGTTTTTTCTTGGTCTTATGAGGATCTCAAGGCATATGATGTGAGCATCATTCAGCACAAGATTCCCCTGAAAGAAGGGATTAAACCATTTAAGCATAAACTCAGGCAAATCAATCCGTTTCTTTTACCATTGGTTGAGAAAGAAGTTAAGAAGCTTCTTGATGTCAAGATAATAGTTCCACTCCGATACTCTAACTGGGTGGTCAATTTAGTACCTGTAAGGAATAAAAATGGAGAAATAAGGTTATGTGTGGATTTTAGAAATTTAAACAGAGCTTCCCTAAAATATAACTATCCATTACCTAAGATGGATCATGTGCTGCAGAAGGTAACTGGATCATTCAGAATGTCAATGCTAGATGGGTTCTCTGAGTATAACCAGGTGGTTGTTGATAAAGAAGATCAGAAGAAGATTGCATTCACAACTCCTTGGGGAACCCTCATCTATGCTCGAATGCCCTCTGGGTTGATGAATGCAGGTGCAACATTTTAGAGGGCTATGGACATTGCATTTGTGGGTGATAAGTTTGTAGTGATATACTTGGATGATATCACTATTTTCTCTAAGTCAGAGGAGGAGAATTTGGACCATCTTAAAGAGAATTTTGAGAAATGCAGAAATTTGGGCTTTCTTTGAATCCTAAGAAGTATATTTTTCCTCTAGAACAAGGAAAATTGTTGAGGCACATTGTTTCTAGAGATGGAGTAAAGATAGATCTAGCAAGGATGCAAGCTGTACAAAAAATACCCCTACCCAAGAGTAAGAAAGACATTCAAAAATTTCTGGGAAAAAAAACATTTTAAGGAGGTTTCTGTCCAATTATGTTGAAATTGTAAAGGAGATTACCAAGATGTTGAATAAGGAAAATGAAGTACATTGGACCAAGGAAGCCAGAGATTCATTTTCCAGGATCAAAGAAGCATTACAAGTAGCTCCAGTTTTGATTATCCCTGATTATCAAAAGCCCTTTCAAATATTTTCATTTGAATCACTCAATTCAATCGTTGTTGTTTTGTTACAGAAAAATGATGAAGGAAAAGAGCAGCCAATTACATTCTTTAGCAAGATTCTTAGAGATGCTAAACTCAAATACAATGTTCTTGAAAAATAGGTATATGCCTTGGTAAAGGCCCTAAAGGCCTTCAGGACTTATGCGTTATAGTCACAGATCATTTCTTATGTGCCAAATGTTGCAGTGAAGGATGTCCTAGTCTAGATTGATGTGGAAGGTAAAAGAGGACAATGGATAGCTAAGATTCAAGAATATGACCTGGACATAAAGCCCACCAAGCTAGTGAAAGGGAAAGGATTGGAAAACATGTTGACAAAGTCAAATGTTTAGGCATTAGGAATCAACTTGCTAGCACCTATAAATGAGGAAATAATTGAAGAGGGTGAAGAAAAATCAAGTCTAGTTATGAAGATTTGATATAAATTTTTATGTTCAGAATGGTACAAGCACATAGTTCATTATTTATGTTTTCTTTTTTGTCCCTAGTCATTGGATAGAACAATATAGAGAACATTAAAAATCAAGGCACAACCATATGCGATTGTACATGGCTGATTGTATTAGAAGGATCATGTGGGAATTTTATTGTTATGTTTGACAGAAGATGAATCTATAGAAAAAATTAATGATTATCATGAGAAGTTATGTGGTGGACATTACAGTTGGAAGGCTACTGCACACAAAATCCTCTAGGTAGGCTTTTATTGGCCCACTTTATTTGATGATATATATAAATTTTTCAGAAGTTGTCATAAGTGTCACCTTTTTGCTAAGAAAAAGAGGTTAGCTCCCTTGCCATTGATCCCAGTCTTCATAGAAGAACCATTCAGACAATGGGGGCTAGACTTTGTTGAGAAATTAACCCACCTTCAAGTGGATAGCATAAGTGGGTTCTTACAGCTACTGATTATTTCACCAAGTGGGTAGAAGCTATACCTACTAAAAAGACAAATGACCAGGTGATGATGAAGCTTCTAGAGGGAAACATTTTCAGTGGATTTGGGTGCCCTGTCAAAATCATAACTGACAATGATCAAGTGTTTAGTTCAATTAAGTTTTTTGCTTTTTGTCAGAGGTATAATTTCATTTTATCTCATTCAACATGTCATCATCCTCAGGGAAATGGATTGGTTGAATCCACTAACAAAACATTGATTAAAATTCTTAAGAAAACTATTGCAGAGAATCAGAAAGGTTGGGATTTGAAATTAAAATTTGCTCTTTGGGCTATCCGAGTGACTATGAAAAGGTCTATAGGAAAATCACCTTTTTTTGGCATTATGATATAGGTGTTGTCCTTAATGACAACTCACTTAGAGGTATGATACAAGTGTTGTTCTTGATGGCAACTCACTCTGATGACAGATCATAGTGTAGCAGGTCAAGAGAGAGGTATACATAGGTTAACCTTAATGAAAGTGTGTATACACGTGGGTTAGCAAAAGAAGAGAGGCGTATATGTACACACGCAGGTTCACAGAATGAAAGATGTGTACACGTTAGAAAACTAAGTTTTGCTACATGTATTTTGGTATTGGTCCATCGTATTTCGTCCGAAGTGTTGACCCTAGGTATTGGGTCCAAGGTATTGGTTCTATGTGGTTTTGGACCATGGTATTGAGAGAGGCCTAAACATATATAAGAAGAATATCATTAGGCAAAGAGAAGCAAGAGTGCAAGTGATGAATATCTGATGAAGTATGAGATCTAGTATGCTAGTTATGGGTTTGTGATGCTTTGTTTGATTTGAACGAAGGAGGCACCTATGCGGTTGATAAAGATTGATGGATCGGGATCTTGAAGACTAAAATGTATTATCATTATATGCTATGATCATGAATAGATCTTAATACTGACGCATGTTTTATTCTTTATATCTTATGGTATGGGTATATCTGAAGTTGGAAATTGCAACGAAGGTATAAGTAATTATTTTCAGATCTGTACGCGGGTTCTCTCTAGTGAAAGTGTGTATACACACTGGTTTGACATAGTTAAGTAGCGTATACATTATGAGATTTGATACTTTAGGTTGTTGTTGGTTCTAGTGGTTGTTTTAGAGTTCTAGGCTCTGGGCTGTGTTTTGGTGACTGTGTTTTGATGACAGGGTTTCAGTTATTTAGTTGTTGGGTGATTCAGAGTTAATGATTGTATTGCGGTAGTGATTGTTTTGTATTTATGGATCCAGTCTGAAAAATTATGAAACATGGTCCCTGGAAGAAAATATAAGGTTGTAGCCATCTGTAGGTCAGCACCTATGTACTAGTACATCAACTAGTACAAGAGCTAAGGGGGTTGTAGCTCCCTTCCAGGAGAAGCTAGAGAATGAGAGAAGGTTGTAGCCTTCTGCAGGTAGAAGCCTATGTACTGGTATAAGACTGCACCAGTTCAGAATTATTGTAAAAAGAAGTTTCTTATTAAAAGAAGATAGAGATGAATTGCAGCAGGTGGTTTTCACCCACATTAGGTTTCCACCTTATATCATGATGTTCATGTGTGCTTCTTATGTGTGATGATCTATTTTGTTTTACTATACCTGTTTACTATCCATATGGTTAATAATTTTTTTATGCACTCATTGAAGATCAACTAACTGAATCATAAGTTTACTGGATATATGCTAGTTGCATTAAACATAGTTGTGTATATGTGCATGTATCCTTAACTGAAGTAGCATATATGAATCTGATAAAGGAAATGAAAAGATTATTGATTTACTAATACTGATTCACCCCCCCCCCCCCTTCTCAGTATTATTTCCAACAATTGGTATCAAAGCAGGTCCTTTAGAAGAAGCTGGATCACTTAAAGGAAGATCCATGAGGATGAGTAATTATGAAAGAGAGGGACCCATCAAACCACTAATCTTTGATGGGAGAAATTTTTTCTACTGGAAGATAAGAACCACAACATATCTACAATCTCTTGGAACAGATGTTTGGGGAATCATGGAAGGAGGATATACATATCCATTAGCAACTCCTATAGATACAGCAGATAGAAAGAAATATGAACTCAATGCCAAAGTTGTTACTATCTTATTGGGAAGTTTGTCACAATCAGAATTTGTCAAGGTCATGTAGTTCAAATCAGCCAAAGAAATATGGGACAAAATCATTTTGAGCTACGAAGGAGATGATCAGGTAAAACAGGCTGAGCTTCAAACTCTCAGAATACTGTATGAAACTCTTAAGATGCATAGTAATGAAATCATATCTAATTACTTCCTGTGTATAGATGAGATTGTCAATTGTATGAGGAATCTGGGTGAAGAAATTAAAGAAGTTTTCTTAGTTGAAAAATCTTTGAGATCCTTATGTACTAAATTTGAATCCAAAGTGTCTGCCATAGAAGAAAAGGAGGATCTGTAGAAAATCACTATGACATAGCTACACAAAATCTTAACTTCTTTTGAGATAAGAAAAGGAGGACCATCAAATATGAGAGAAGTCGATTTTAAAGTATCAGCAAATGGAAAAGAAAACTCAATAAATCAAGATACATTTCAGAAGAATAATATGAGGTAAATTTTGTCAAGAATGTTGAACGAGGTTCTAGAAGGTTCAAAGGTAAGCTACCTTTCAAATGCTTTACATGTGGTAGAGTTGGTCACTACGCTGCTAGATGCCCTCATAGCAAAGAAAAGATGTCTGAAGAAGGTAATATAAGTTACTATACTTGTGATAAAAGTAACGACTAATCCAATAGTGATGAAGACATTAGACTTCTCATGACATATGAAAATAAGGACGTAGAAACAAAAGAAGTTACCAGATTAAAAGAATAGTTGGAGACAGTAACCAGAGTAAGGAAGCAGCTGCAGGATGTAGTAAAAGTTCAAAACATAACAATTTAGAGACTTGAATCTAAGATCCTCTCTCTAAAAGAAGATCTTAAAGAATCAAAGAAGCAGAATAAAGAAGCTCTTGAAGAACAAGAACATGAAGTGCTCGAATTAAGGAAACAAGTGGAAGAAGGAAGAAAAGCTGAAGAAAACATAAGGAAGCAATATTTGGAAAAGGAAGAACAACATCAGGTTGAGGTAAATATCTTAAAAGGTAAATTAGAAGAAAAGGATAAACTATTACGATTTCAATACAATACTAATATTTTGGATGATGTTCTTAGTAGTCAAAGATCCCCTGCTATCAAAATTGGTCTTGGTTTTTATGAAATTGTCAAAGGTGGATCTAGCTCATAGGATGAGGAAAGGAATTCTGATGCAAAATCTGAAATGATCAATGAAGAGATAAGTGGTTAACCCCAGTGACGACCAAGGAAAGGAATTCTTCAAAGAAGATCTTTTCCTCCTAACTATGGAAGTGATAGTTGGTTATTTCCTCAAATGAATAATGTTGAATGTTATGTATGTCATAAGTTTGGACATATTGTAGCTAGATGCAGAAGCAAAATGGGTCAAGACCACCACACAGAAAGATCATCACACTCCAGGTACTTCAAGCGATATTGTTTTGCTTGCAATATGTTTGGCCACAAAGCCATTGACTGCCATAAGAGGAATATGAAACATGTAAGATGTTATGCATGTAACAAGTTTGGACATAAAGTAAGGGAATGTGGGAGCAAAGTTTGAACTCCAAAGCAAGAAGATCATACATCATCGCAATTCCAGGTATTGAAGGAGATAGAATTAGAGACAGAAAGATGTGGCATAACTCAGTTAGCTGACATAATAGACATAGGGGAAACTGAAAGTATAGACCTTCAGTATTCCAATTTGCATACACATATATTATGAAGATAAGTTGTGTATATACGTGAGTTATAGGTTGTAGAGTCACGTATATGGAGCTCTAAAGAAAAATCAGCAAAACGGACTCAGGAAATGATTTAGTCAAGGAAGGTATATTATGGTTGGCACACACTCAGGGGAGCATATGCTTCAAATAATGCATTGTTGGCATTATGGTTAGAAGTCTTTGGGGATGATGCTTATTGACACATCTTGCTATTGATTGTTGATTAACTTAGAGAATGGATTGCAGGTTATAGGTCTAGATGCTAGTGATAGATGCTTATGGTGTAAATCATATGATGTATGATAGTTGTTGATAACTATCATGGTTGTGTTTAGGTCCTTGGTCTTTGTGAGTCATATGATGTATTTTGTTACCCCACTATGCATAGGATGGATGATGTAATGTTTCTTGTTTTTGAGTCATGTATAGACATTTGGTATATCCCCACTTGGTTGGGTGGATGAGTAAAAAATGGTGTATTCCCACTTGGTTGGGAGATTGATGTATGTATAGAGTCATGTTATGTTTTCATGTGATCAAGGGGAGCATGAACGGATTGGTACATCTTGGCATATACAAAGGAGGAGCTCAATCATAGATTTTAGTAGGTACTCAAGGGGGTATGGACAACAAAAGATATACCAAGATAACTTCTTAGTCTACCCTTTTCCCTTGATGTCAAAGGGGGAGAGTGACTTGGTGTGGTGGTTGTCATCAAGTCCAAAGGGGGAGATTGTTGGCATTATGATACAGGTCTTGTCCTTGATGGCAACTCACTCATAGGTATGATACAAGTGTTGTCCTTTATGGCAACTCACTCATATGATAGATCATAGTGCAGCAGGTCAAGAGAGAGGTATATGCAGGTTAACCTTAATGAAAGTGTGCATACACGCGGGTTAGCAAAACAAAAGAGGCGTATACGTACACACACAGGTTCACAGAAGGAAAGGCACGTACACATTGGAAAACTAAGTTTTGGTCCGTGGTATTTGGTCCATGGCATTTTGGTATTGGTCCATGATATTTGGTCCGAAGTGTTGACCCCAAGTATTGGGTCCAAGGTATTGGTTCTACATGGTTTTGGACCATGGTATTAAGAGAGGCCTAAACCTATATAAGGAGAAGATCATTAGGCCAAGAGAAGCAAGAGTGCAAGTGATGAATATCTGATGAAGTATGAGATCTAGTATGCTGGTTATGGGTTTGTGATGCTTTGTTTGATCTAAACCAAGGAGACACCTATGCGATTGATAAAGGTTGATCGACCGGGATCTTGAAGACTAAAATGTATTATCATTATATGATATGATCATGAATATATTTGAATACTGATGCATGTTTTGTCCTTTATATCTTATGATCTGGGTATATCTGAAGTTGGAAATTGCAACGAAGGTATAAGTAATTATTTTCAAATCTGTACATGGGTTCTCACTGGTGAAAGTGCATATACATGTTGGTTTGACACAGTCAAGTAGCGTATACATTATGAGATTTGATATTTCAAGTTGTTGTTGGTTCTAGTGGTTGTTGCAGAGTTCTCGGCTCTAGTCTCTATTTTGGTGACTGTGTTTTGATGATAGGGTTTCAGTGATTCAGTTGTTGGGTGATTCAGAGTTAATGATTGTATTGTAGTAGTGATTATTTTGTATTTATGGATCTAGTCTAAAAATTTATGAAATGTGGTCCTTGGAAGAAAAGAGAAGGTTGTAGCCTTCTGTAGGTCAGCACCTACGTACTAGTACATCAAGTAGTACAAGAGCTAAGGGGGTTGTAGCTCCCTTCTAGGAGAAGCTGGAGAATGAGAGAAGGTTGTAGCCTTCTACAAGTAGAAGCCTGCGTACTGGTATAAGACTGCACCAGTACAGAATTATTGTAAAAAGAAGTTTCTTATTAAAAGAAGATAGAGACAAATTGCGGCAGGTGGTTTTCAGCCACATTGGGTTTCCACCTTATATCATGGTGTTCATGTGTGCTTCTTATGTGTGATGATCTATTTTGTTTTACTGTACCTGTTTACTGTTCATATGGTTAATAATGTTTTGATGCACTCATTGAAGATCAACTAACTAAATCATAAGTTTACGGGATATATGCTATTTGCATTAAACATAGTTGCATATATACACATGTATCCTTAACTGAAGTAGCATATATGAATCTAGTAAAAGAAATGAAAAGATTATTGATTTTGTAATACTCATTCCCCCCCCCCCCCGTCTCATTATTATTTCCAACACCTTTTGAGTTAGTGTATGGAACTCAAGCTATGCTTCCTAGTTAGCTTGTGAAGCATGTGATTGCAGTGATTCAGGAGGCAAAAGAAGAACCCAATGTTCTAATAAGAAGGATGCATAAGGTAGTGGAGTTGAGGGAAAGCGGAGATAAGGTAAGAGATAATTTGATTATGTATCAATAAAAAATGAAGGGTATTTTTAACAGAAAAGCCAAATAAATTGATTTTAAAGCTGGAGACATGGTGTTAAGGTGGGATACTAGAAGAAAATATAAGGGAAAACATGGAAAGTTTGATCCTCTCTAGTATGGCCCATTCAGGATTATAGAAGGGAAACTAATACATTCTTCCTCGCGAATCTTGATTGTGAAACTTTACAGCTACCGGTCAATGGGCAATACCACAAACATTATTTCCAATTCTTAAGCACAAGCATCCTATCATTGTAGATACCAGAGTGAATTCATTGTACAATTTCCACAGAATTAAATTTGGCAAAGAAATATATGACTCCATGCCCAAGGTGAAGGCACTAATTTGTGGTTCTTAGTGCTTCTATGGCAAAAGCATTATCCCTAGGTGGAGCCAGATGTTGTAGCATCCATCGTTGTTTGAATTTCATTTTCAATATTATCACAAAAAATAAAAATAAAAAACAAATATTATGTTCAAAAATCAAAAGAGAGTTTGAAAGTTCAAATTTTGAAGAACCTGAAGACTATGCTATCGTATGCTTGATAAATTGATCATTAATGAAAGAATTAGGAGTTTTCCACATAGTCTTGGGTATGATTTTCTTAATTATCTATTATGTGTCATTATGTTTCTTCCTTTCTTTAAATATGGTAATGTTATGAAACCCACTCACAAAAAGATAAAAAATATAGATCAACGCAATAGAAATAAGCCTCTTCGACAGCGCAACCTCCTTTACATTACACAAACGAACAATTCTTAGATGATACAAATGACAAGACCTCCTTTCTACATATAGGAGTTTAAGGGGTCATAATATAATTAGAGCGGACATAACAAGAATAATGTAAGGGCACAATAATAACAATAGTGGGCATCTATGGGGACTACATGGTTACAACAATATAATAAGGCGGTTGTACTAATAACAATAAGGGGTTACACTAGTAGTATAGGGGCCTAACATGCCCCTCTCATTCAAAAAGTGTTGTCCTCAACATTTGAGTAGTTCTTGATGCTTCTATATAAAATTCTTATCCTTCCATGTGAAATCTTGAATAGGTAAGTTCTTCCACTTGATGAGATGATTTCAAATTGATCGATTTTGTAGCTGTCGACTTCTCAGTTCTGTAAATGCTTCAGGTTCCAATATGTGTTTTCCTTCCTTTTTAAGTTCTGGCAATATTGTTGGAATTGGGATATTTAGCAACTTTTGAATTATTTCCCACCCTGCTTTGCCATTCTTCCATTAATACCTTCCTTTTTTTTTATCAAATTTGGTTGGATAATTGTACCAACCTCTACCATTTCTGCAACCATATGTTCAATTTCAGTCCTTTGAGCATATGGATATCTATAAGGCTTGAAATTTGGAGGAACACATCCTGGAATAAAATGAATAGCATGATCATAATCATGAATATGTGGGAGACCTTTGAGAGTCTCAAATACCTTGGAATGATTGTCCAAGACTTTTTGGAGATCTGGAGAAATAGATGATTTCAATGTGCAAATAGTTAGTGAACATAATTGCGCAATTACACCTCGTTGTTCTTTCTTTAGAAGCTTTGTCATTCTGTCAGAGTTGATTATCTTTCCTTGTTTCCCTGTGATACCCCTTAATTTAACTTCCTTTCCTTCCGAGGAAAATTTCATAAAAAATTCTTGAAAATTAAAAGCTGTTGTACCCAAGGATTGTAGCCATTGGACTCCTAGTACAACATCAACACCACAAAATGGAATGGAAAAAATTGGGTTATTCAATAAATATTCTCCCATGGATAGCTTGATATTATGGCACTTTCAAGAGCAATTTATGGTTCCTCCACTTACAACCATCACTTGACACTCTGGTGCTGGATCTAGGAAGCAATTCAAGTCCTTGCCCATCTTACAATTAATAAAATTATGGGTACTACCTGAATCAATCAACACTATAACCTTTTTCTTCTTGATATTTCCTTCTATTTTCATAGTTTGGGGAGTGGTAATTCTGACGAATGCATTACAAGATATGGTCGGATTCATTTCTTCTTTCTCTAGGGTTGGTTCCTGGTGAGTATCCTTTTCTTTTGATGTTTCTTGATACTTTTCTTCCTGATATTTCACTATTTGAACCTTCTTCTTCTTGATATGTCCTTCTATATTGAGAGTTTGCGGAGTGGTAATTTCTTCCAATGCTTTACAAGATATGGTCGGATTCATTTCTTGATGCTCGATGTGATTTTTCACTTCTTGAACATTTTTCTTCTTGATATGTCCTTCTATCTTGATAGTTTGAGGAGTGGTAATTTTGGCCAATGCATTACAAGATATGGATGGATTCATTTCTTCTTTCTCGATGCGATCTTTCACTTCTTGAAGCTTTTGCTTCTTGATATGTCCTTCTATATTGAGAGTTTGAGATTTATCAATTGGCTAAAGAAGGTGTTTCTCTTTGCATCTTCATCATGTGCTATCATTTCCTCCATGAAAATTGACCACATGACAAATGGTTTACGAGAACAAAGCTATTTATACCATAAAAATTGACTCGGTTCTAAACAAGTAGATGCAATACATACCTTTTGTAATAGTGGTACACCATGTAGATCAAAATATTTCTCCATCTATAGTATCCAATTTACCGGATCCTTGCCATCAAACTTCCTCATCTCGCTTTTTCTTGATTTTAGGAGCTCAATCTTGAAACAACTGTAACTTTGTACCTTCAAATGTTTAAGTTATGAAATTTATTCCTATGGTAACCCTATGAGTAATATTTCTAACCCCATAAGTCTGATCAAGATTGGATTCTCCAATGAAGAGTTATGTCAAACCTCCCACGATGACCTAAGTATAGATTGGTTCAGTAGAGTGAACTTGTACGATGTGCCGCGAGCCCCTATTTCAACCTTAGGTTCTAAAAATGATACCCGAAAAAGTACAGTCCATTGTCTTTCTGTAACTTCTTACAAAAGTTCAATATGATTATCAGAGGAAAAGTTATGATGATTTTCCCACGGTCACTTGTTTGGAATGTAATTTGGGGGTTTGCAAAAACCCTAACTTCCTCATATTATATATCCGAAAATATAGTGCGACAAGCTCTGAAATTTGGAGCCAAGGTTCAAACTGATTTATTCTCAAATGAGTTTTCCTTTGAGCTTCTGAAGCTTTGTAGAGAAAGAGGTATAGAAAAATTCCATGATAACCTATTTTAGATGAAATTCTGGATCTTGTAAAAAACTATAACTTCCTCAGATCATATCACCTAAAATATAGAGATAAAAGCTCTAAAATATGTACCCAAGGTTTAGCAAGATGTCATCTTAAATGGGTTTTTTTCTTAGCTTCTAAAATGCCGCAAACTAAAATTTATAGAGAAAATACCATGAAAACCTGTTTGGAACAGCGAAACCCTAGAATCCGAAGCTCTGATATAAAATGTTATGAAACCCACTCATAAAAAAGATAAAAAAAGATAGATAAATGCCTTAGAAATAAACCTCTTCGAGGGGGCAACCTCCTTGACATTACACAAATCGACAATTCTTAGATGATACAAATAACAAGACCTCCTTTCTATATATAGGAGTCTAAGGGATCATAATATAATCAGAGCCAACATAACAATAATAATGTAAGGGCACAATAATAACAATATTGGGATTCTATGGGGCACAATAATAACAATATGGGGACTACATGGGCACAACAATATAATAAGGGGGTTGTACTAATAACAATAAGGGTTTACACTGGTAGTATAGGGACCTAACATGCCCCTCTCCTTCAAAAAGTGTTGTCGTCAACGCTTGAGTAGTTCTTGATGCTTCTGTATAAAATTCTTGTCCTCCCATGTGGAATATTTAGCGGGTAAGTTCTTCCACATGATAAGATACTCTGAAATTGATCGATTTAATAGCTGTCGGGTTCTTGTTTCTGTGACTGCTCTAGGTTCCAATATGATTTTTCCTTCCTCGTTAAGTTTTGGCAATATTGTTTGAACTAGGATGCTCTGCGACTTTTGAATGAGTGGCCACACTTCTTCATCCTTCTTCCATTCATCCCTGGCTTCATTTATCCAATTTGGTTGGATAATAGAAATAGCACAAACAATGCTTCCAGATCCTCATCCTTTCTTAAGAGTGCATCTGCAACAACATTTTGCTTCCCTTTTTTGTAGATGGATTAAAAGTCATAATCCAACATATTTGTGACCCATTTTTTCTGTTCTTCTAAAGATAATATTTATTCTAAAAAGTATTTAAGACTATCATGATCCATTTTTACCTTGAAGTGTCTTCCCATTAGGTAAGGTTTCCATTTCTTAAGTGCATGTAGTATTTCCAACATTTCCTTCTCATAAAAAACTTGCTTGAGATGTAGCCATAAAAATACCCAATCGCCTACTTCAAAACTTCTTCCACTGCGATGTTGATATCCTTGTTGTTTCATTCGATTTTGCACCAAAGTGGCGTTATCCTTTAAAAGTTGTAGAACTTGTTGTTGATGCTGGATGTGATATTTCACAGTTTGAATCTTTTTCTTCTTGATATGTCCTTCCTCTCTTGAGAGTTTGAGGAGTGGTAATTTCTTCCAATGCATTACAAGATATGGTCGGATTCATTTCTTGATGCTCGCTGTGATATTTCACTTCTTGAACATTTTTCTTCTTCATATGTCCTTCTATATTGATAGCTTGAGGAGTGGTAATTCCGGCCAATACATTACAAGATATGGTCGGATTCATTTCTTCTTTCTCAATGTGATCTTTCACTTCTTGAACCTTTTTCTTCTTGATATGTCCTTCTATCTTGAGAATTTGAAGAGTGGTAATTCTTGCCAATTCTTTACAAGATATGGTCAAATTCATTTCTTCTTTCTCTAGGGTTGGTTCCTGGTGTATATCCCATTATTTTGATGTTTCTTGATCATTTTCTTCCTCCTCTTCATAATCTATGTAAAATAATTTCTTCTCATCACACTTATGACCTTTAGTGTATTTTCTATCACAATGGTAGCAAAGCCCTTTTTCTCTTTTTTCTTCCAATTGTTGTGGTGTAAACCTTGTAGCTTGTGGAAGGCTAGGAGAAAAAACACTTCCGTAATTATAGTCGTGAGTGGTGGGATTCCTTGTTTCCATAATTTCACTTTCAATTTTTCTTGCCAACCTGAATGCCTTCTCTAATGAATCAGGTTCCCAAAGACAAACCTCATGTTGAATGTTATCCTTTAAAGTCCCTATGAAGACATCAATCATTTGCTTCTTTGGAATATCATTTACCCTTATATTCAATTTTTGGAAGTCCTCAATGTGCTCTGCCATTGAACCCTTCTGTTTGAGATTTATCAATTGGCTAAAGAAGGTGTTTCTCTTTGTATCCTCATAATGTGCTATCATTTCCTCCGTGAAAATTGACCACATGACAAGTGGTTTACCAAAACAAAGCCATTCAAACCATAAAAATTGATTTGGTTGTAAATATAAAGATGCAATACGTACCTTTTGTAACAGCTGCACCTCATGTAGATCAAAATATTTCTCCATCTGTAGTATCCAATTTAACAGATCCTTGCCATCAAACTTCCTCTTATTGTCTTTTCTTGATTTTAGGAACTCAATATTGAAATGACTGTAACTCTGTAATTTTGGATCTTCTAGTTCTACAATTACAGCCTGCTATAGTCCTCTGCATCCTCTTTCCAATGCCACTAGTCTAATCGAAATTGGATTCTCCAAGAAATATTTATGCACAATCTCCCAAGATGACCTAATTATATACTTTTTCAGAAGAGCAAACTTGTACGAAATGCCACGTGTCATTGTTTCAACCCTCGAACCTAAAACTGATACACAGAAATCTACAAGTTATCCTCTTTCTATAACATTTTACGAAACTTCACTCTGATGCTCAGAAGGAAAGTTATGATGATTTTACCAATGTCATATGTTTGGACTATAATTTGGGGGCCTGCAAAAACCCTAAATTTCTTGGACCATATCTCTGAAAATATAGCGAATAAAAATCTAAAATTTGGGCCCTAGCTTCACCAAGATTGTGGCTCAATTTTTTTTTTGTTTCAAAATCTAAAACTTCATAGAAAACAAATTACAACGAAAATGTCACAATGACCTGTTTGAGATGAAATTATAGAACTTGAAAAAACCCCAACTTCCTCAGATCATATCTCCGCAAATATTGCGAGAAAAGATATGAAATTTGAACCCGAGGTTCAGTGAGATCTCAAATCAAATGGGATTTTGTTTTAACTTCTGAAACGTCACATAAACAAAGTTATAGGAAATATTCCACGATGCCCGTTTGGAGCAGCGAAACCCTAGAATCCAAAGCTTTGTTACCAAATGTTATGTAACAAGCTCACAAAAAGATAGAAAAAAGAGATAAACGCCTTGGAATTAAGACTCTTTGAGGGGCGAACCTCCTTTACATTACACAAATGAACAATTCTTGGATGATACAAATGACAAGACCTCCTTTCTATATATAGGAGTCTAAAGGGTCATAATATAATTTGAGCAGACATAACAATAATAATGTAAGGGCACAATAATAACAATATTGAGCTTCTATGGGGCAAAATAATAACAATATGGGGACTACATGAGCACAACAATATAATAATGGGGTTGTACTAATAACAATAAGGGTTTAAACTAGTAGTATAGGGACCTAGAATACTATCCTTTTCCCTTATCGAAATAGTTGAGGTGTGGCTAGTCTTGTAAATGTGTTTGAAGCTAAGAAAGGAAAAGAAGATATTATATCTTTAGTTAGGATAAGTTGCAAAGTCAGGGTAATCTACAAGGAAAATCAATACTTCTTGAAACACTAAGACTTTTCATTTAAGGGTAAAACCTAAACAAAGAAGTTGTAGTTCTACCAGTGTGTCGCAAAGTGTTGACATTGTGATCAACACCCTACCATATTTTTCTTACACTTGAATTTTGGAGCCTACTAAGGATCTTAAGATCTATCATTCCATAATCGCTTCATGGTAAATTGATGTTTTTATAATCACTCAAGCCTTCTTCTCATATTCTAACTATGAAATTCACTTTCTCACACATGCCCAATCCTTGATGTATTCATGAATGCACCTTTTATGCAAGCTTGGACTTTGATTGTGCAATCCATAAGGATAGTGCATTTCACAACCTATTTTGAAAATTAGTGCTCTCTTTTCATTGATAGTTTCTCACTTTCGGTTGTATTTGTTTCCTCATTTTAGTGAGTTTTCTCAACTATCACTTTTGTGCACCTTCATTTTCACAAGTGTCACTTTCATGTTCTCAAATGTCGTTTTTTCTTGATTTCAGTTTAACAAGTTCCATTCTCATGTTATATTAATTATGGAATGTGTTTCCTTTAATTTCTTTAACTTTTGCAAGTGTCATTTTCGTGTTTTCTTATGATCGCAAGTGTCGCCTTTAGCTATGTTTTCTCCTTTATGCATCACACCTTTGCACATCATTAGAGGTAGTTCTAGCACACTCTTTTGTATTATATGGTCTTATATATCATTAGAACATGTGCTAGACACATTTATACAGCTCAGAACACTTTTTGGTTGCAGTCAACCCTTGTGTCACAACTTGTATTCTAAGTGTTTCATTGTGGCATTTCAACTGTTACACTTAGAAACAAGTGTCACTTTGTTGTAGTTTAAAGGTGTGATTGTTGTTCATGAGTCTTGTGCATTCCCCTAGCTTGTATTGATGTATTTCATGTGTGTGTTCTATGTTTGAGTCTAGTTTAGATACGTTTCCCTTCCTTAATCTATTGGTCCCACACTTAGCCATTTTGGAGCTCTTTTTGTCCTCCAGCCCAGTGCGAGTTATGATACCTTCAATCCTTTACCAGGTGATGAGCAGTACCTATTCATGAGTGTTATTGATGAAACCTCTCCCTCCTAGTCTTGTGCACTTATTCTTTCTTAAGGTCATATCCTATGGATGCATATTAAAAACCTTCAAAGCACAGTCACCTAACCCTTATTACACTAACTTGCAACACTGAGTTTTGAGAAATTCTACCTTGTATAGCACATGAAGCATTTCTAGTGGCCCTCTGCAAAAGAAAACTACACCATACAAGGTATCTTCCCTCTCACAATGCATTAAACCTCTCTCAGGGAAAAGTGACTTCCCTTCTACTACTTGCCTTAGCCAATTGTGCAATCTCTTCTTCTAGTGAGCCCTCCTAGGCACAGAGCACATCTCTAGTAAACAGTTAGGCATTTTTGAAGAAAAATGTGCCCACCAGAAGGATATCCCTTTGTTCGGTTCTAGATATGTTATTGTATTGGCTATCAAACCTTTCATTTACAAGCCATATTTATACCCTTACAACATATTTTGTAAATATTATATTACCAATTTTCAATAAATGCATTCATTTTACCTTGTGGTTAATTATTAATGATTTCTTGTATTTTTAATGATTAAATTAGTCTTTAATATTATTTTATCAATGATAGTTTAGTAATGTGTTTATGTGGCCAATGATCATGTTCCACTATGAAAATTTCTATCCTTGTATTAGTTTAGTGGTTCAGTACTTCATTCTACACTTGCACGAATGGAGGGAAAAAATTCAAAATTATAAAATATGTTTTTCTTTTCTCTAGAATGGTAAATTAGGTGACACATGGGTCTAATATGTTTTTATAAGCCTTGGAATATACCCATCTCACACGTGTGGCATCCTAGCACATGATTTAAGCTACAACCAAAAATAGGTAACAATTTTGAAACTTCCATATTATGCCTCGATTTCCCTACATATACTAGCGAATATCAAGAATATGGAAAATGAGTTTTTTCAAAACATAACAATTTACTTGGATATCAAATTGTTTCCAAAAAATTGAAACTGTTTGAAAGTTTGAAGCAATTTTGTACAAAATTTCTGCAAACAAGGCCATGGAATTGAATAAGGGAATTAAAAGAGAGTTTTTTGTTGAAATTATAACAAGTTAGGCTCCATAGAAACAACTACCCAAAATACATCATGGTAGAGAAGATATGGTTGGTTCTTTAACACCAATTTGTATAAAATTACACAAAAATTAGAGTTCCAATATTTTCCTCTAAAGTTGTAAATTTGTTTTATGAGTTTAGGGGATTCAATCTTATCCTTCCTCAATGGATTTTATGTATAAATAAAGCCTCAATGGGTTGAGTAAAGGAGCTTGTTCATTATTGTAATAGAAGAGATCAATGATTAGCTCTTGGATAGATCTAGAGAGTTGATTTGTAACAGAGTTTTTGATGTGAATAAAGAATTGATGGTTGTTGAATTATGTTACATCTTCTTAGCTTGATCTGATATTTTCTTAGTAGCACTAACCTCCTAGGAAGGGCCCCTCAATGTGGGTAAGTGTTGCTATGCCTCATTTGTTTTGTAGATTATTCTTACATCTAGCAATTTAGTTTTATTTTGCAATGAATTTATGTTACATAAAACTAAGATCTATTCACTTTCATGCTTTCAATTTAGTTTGTAGCACTTCTCTTTAGGTTTAAGAAGTGAATTCCATTCCATTGATTTATTTTTTGTTCAGGATTAAGATCTTATTTTCAACATTTGATTGAATATTTTATTTGATGTTTCTTTTCAAATTTTCATTATATTTGTATTTCACATAGTATTTGACTTATTGCTCTTTTTCATATCTGTGAAGTATAATGCATTATGATCAAATTCAAATTGATTTTTTCTCAAGTTTAAGAGTCAAACAAATTAAAATTGGTTTCTTATTACATTTTAATATTTATAATTTCAATTTATAGAATTTTTGTACTTAATTTGGTACTTATTTAGAATTTCAAGTTCGGCCTTTATGTACTTAATTTGGCACTAGGTTCTGTACTAAAAAAATGTATTAAAAAATATGTAATTTATAGTTTAGGGTCCTTTAATTGATTGAATCTTTGCAACTACCTGATAAAATATTTCTACAACAAATAAGAACCTACAATATATCTCTAAGCCTACTTAGAAATTATTTTTGATATTTTGTTAATGCATTTCTTGTAGTTTATTGCCTTGTTTTCTTTACTTTCCTCACACGTTTTTGTTTATAAACATTGGCATTTACTTTTCTGCAATTTACTTTTCTGTATTATGTTTAATGGGTTTTCATCACTATAGGATTAAAAGCACTAAAGTCTCAAGACCTAATAAGCTACATCTATAAAACCACATGAACATTGTTAATGAAAATTGTGGTTCAAAACTTGATAAGCATTAGAGTCCCACAATCCAGTGACAAGTGATAATCTTTAGTAATTAGTTATTTCTAGTGTTAGTTGTTAGCATAGGCTATAATAGGCTTTAATCCTGTATTTCCTGTGCTTGCATCTCTAAGTCTTACGATTCTGGATTCGATAATTAAATGTTGGAATTAGAATACATATAATTCCACCAACATTTTTAGCATCATTGTCAGGGAGGTGCTAAAGGGATTAGAGCATAGTTTCTTTCACAAGTTTTCTGCATGATCTTAGTTACTAGGTAGCTAGAGGACAAAGAAGACGGTAAGACATGAGCGAAAAGCCACACATCCACTTTGGTTTGGGGTTGCTCCAAATTCTGGATGTCTCTAATTGATTTTCTAGTTCTTTTTCATATGTGTAGAATTAAAGGTGGGATCTAAAGCCTCTTTTTTCTTTCTTTTCCTTTTCAAGTGTGTGTTCCTTTAAATTGATTCATGAGAAGAAGAGAATCCTAACTTGTGTGAATAGATAACTTGGTCACAACAGGATTGTAGTAGCACAGTGGCACTTCGAGTACATGATTGGTTTGCTTGCATTTGTTTTAAGTGTGTTTTCTTCTTATTTATTTAGAATTTTTAATGAGAAATCCATACACTAATCCATGTGCATGAAAGGGATTAGCAACCAACACAGTAGTATTCAAGAACGATCAAGATTTTGGGAGAACTATCTCAAATACTAGAAACAACTGGGATCTTTGATTCTTAGGACGAACAAACCTTGACAACATTCAAGAACTTATCTTCGTCTCCATAAGTGATAGAACAAAAACAAATACATGAACCACATCCACAGGAAGATCTTCACCCATGTAATTTTGTGGAAGAAACTAAAGAATCATGGACCACATCCAATGGAGATAAACCATTTGAACCTGAGATTGAAGAATTTTGACATGCCTATCTGTGGATCTTCAGAGCACACAAGAAGATAATCATATAATTCTAGAAAATATGCATGACATGGTAAAGGAGGATATGCTAAATGATCCAAATAAAGAGGTAAGTCAAGAACATTTTGATTTTGTTAAAAGTTGGTTTCAAGAAATTATATGGCCATACCACTCCTTCATTATTCCTTACTTCTTGACATCATCATTAAAAAAATTGGATCTTGAATATTATATTCTAAACTTGAGTATGAATGCATTTTTGTACCTATTATACACATGATTACATTGGAAATACTCATATAATTGAGGAGAGGAATTTATTTTTCTTAGGTAGATTAGGATAATAAATAATTGATGCATATAATAGTTAGCTTAAGTTCTAAAATATAGTGCAACATAGTTCTCATTGTTTTATATAAGTGGGGATGTTTTTTTTTTTTTTTTGCTAAGTATGTTTAATCTATTAATAAGGAAAAAGCTATATACAAAGAAGGTGCTTGCTATAAGAGAGGACAACCAAGCTTAGCTTGCCAAGACACTGGTTCTGAGATTGCCCCAATAGAGGGGAAACTAGTCTGAGGGGGTCAAAAATACAAGAAGAAATATAGTCCATAGTTTTCTAAACATTACAAACAGGTCAGGAAAAACCAACTGGTCATCCAACTGGATGTGCCTACATGGACAAAAATAGAAATGGAACATGAGCCTAAAAGAACTGCCACCTGACCTTGGGCACAACGAGCTCCGTGGCTGGCTCCTCCTCTATCGGGTAGCCCCAATTTTCACAGTTGTCCAACGGATTTGGCTCACCATCGCGTTCCTCCCGCCACGTGTCCTCATCATTCTGCGTTTGCGTCTCCTTGCCTGGCGAGGCCTACTGAGGCTTTGAATCCTCACCCCTGTTCTACATTGCTTCCTTCCCCTTCCGCCTATGCTGCCCTTCGAGCTCAGTTTCCATGGCAGAGCGCGGGTTCTGATGGGCGCCTTGTTGACTAGGCTCTGCCTGGAAAGTGGCACTTCCAAAGCAGAGCCCCTAGTTGCTCTGAGCCGCCTCCTCTGTAAATAAGATGGAAATGGTGGCTGTAATGACAGGCTGGTTCAGCGTGCTCCTGAAGTGGAAGAGCGTGGTGTGGGGGGCCGGATTTCTTGGCAGGGGGAAAGGAGCCAAACGAAGACGCCCGCGCCCACTCCTCGTATTGGGATAGTGGGGGTTGTCAGCTGAGGAGGAGGGAGAGCTCGAGGAGCTTCGCCTCATGGCTTGCTGAGGAGAACTTCCCCTCTCGAGCTTCCCATTCTGCTGATAAGCCGATGCCTCACCATGACGGAGAGGAGAAAAGAGCGAGCACTCAGAAGCGAACAGAGAAGAGCTTGAGCTTGCAGAGGGCACGTCTCAACAACACAGCGGAGCTCGAACCTCTCCCATATCCCACCTCCTCCTGACCAGCAATGCTTGTGAAGCCTTCTGTGAATGCCATATCTGTCTCGGAATTTAACAAAATTCTCTGCGTCTCGGCTTTCCTCCACCATAACTGTTGCATTCAATGCCACCGAAGGCCGACTAGCCCCAAAGCATGCGGAGGCGATGGTCCTAACCTTTGCGTGCCTGTACCAACCTGCTACCCGTTGCGTGAGGCCATGTGATGGCCCCTTCAACTGAATTAAACCCATCTTTCCTCTGGCCATGTGGTGTGGAGCTAGCAGGTGTCGATTGACACTGCTCCACCCCTGTCCCATCCGCCTATAACCTTGGTGAAACACCCGCATCCGGGGTATAAGTGGGGATGTTAATAGCTAAAAAGAAACTAGTTGAAAATAAGAGATATATGTTCCTATAACAGATTTCTATTGAGGTTCTTTTCAGCCACAAATTGTTTTACTACTTAATCTTATTTCAAGCAGTGGCATGGTTCAACTATTACATTGCTTTCCCACTTATTATTTCTTTTCGATAGTTAGATTTGTTTCTAGTTTTTCTTTTCAATAAAGTAAGTTATGACCATTATGTTTGGAATATTATGTGAATTTGGAAATGATTGCATTGAAACGTTGTCTGGTATTGCATACTAATTGTCTAGTACCTTATTTTAGCTAATCAATACCCAAAATTTTGGTACTAATTTGTTATTTTACAAGACAAAGCAGGATTCAAGGCTATTGTTTATTTGGGATGCTTAAAGACTTGAAGAATATTTTCAGAAGTGGAAAAGACATGTTTGTCACTGGAATGGAACACTTAGGGGAGTATTTGATGACATATTTCCTTTTTCCTTAAGTTGTTAAAAATGATGCATTCATGCTTTATCATTAACACCACTATTTCATGAAAATGATTGAATAAACAATTTTTTCCATAGAAGTTGAATCAAATGATAATTCCAAAGTATTCATAGCTTATATACATTTTCTTTTTTTTGGAATTTCATTTCTCTTATCCATTAGATTTCTAATTATCAATACTAAAAATTTGCTCAAAATATAGTTACCAATGCATACGAATGGGATTAAAACAAACTTTAAAAGGTCCAAACAATGATACCGGTGAAAAAGAAACTTGAATACTATAACCATAACACCAAAGCATGATATCTGAGCATATTTATTAAGACTTGCAGAAGAATTGATGAAGTCTCTACTCATAGTGGAACACTACTATAAAGGCGAAAACACACATGAAAGCTATGATATGTAGTACTTTAGGTGTCTTTTGGTTATTCTTTGGTAGCCTCATCCATCTCACATTAAAATGGCTCATTCATGTTATGTCCTTTGAGTACCTATAAGTACCTTATGCGCCCAAGACATTATGCAGGTAATCTAAGTCAATCTGAAAGGTGTCATCCTACCCCTTTAAGGGGCTTTCTAAAGCCTCTCCCCCATCTACTAATTGCAAAAGAAATATCGATAATATAAAAGTAAAATGGTAGGAAACCTGGGACTAGAGTCTTCAGTGTAAAATAGGTTTAATAGGTTAACCCATTGAGGCTATGGACGTCTGCTGGAAACAGGTACTAACCTGTGATACCACTATGCAAACCCATTGGGGCTATGGACGCTCACAGACAATGGGGGATTCTGCCTAAAGAACTATCAACCAAAGCAAGGATTTTGTCTACATATATGATGGTTATTTTATGATGTTACAATAAAAATGAAGTATGTGTGGATGAAGTCAATGGTAAAAATCAAATTGATAAATTTTTCACTAAAGAATGGCCTTAAGGTAATCTTGAGTCCTCTATCATTGGTTTTTCATACTATATCTAAGATTTAGTTGTCTTAGAAGTAGGACCTATGATCTGAGAGAATTAATAAAAATCTACTACAAAGCTTATCTGTAATAGTTGGATAAATATAAGACTTTGGGATTTTCTTAGTAACAACTAATTTTTCATTGGTTCATCATTCGTTGTGATCATAAAAAGCCTCCTACCTACAAAGAAGGAGAGCCCCTTAAATTTATAAAAGGTTTCTTTTTCTTTAGCATAAAATTGTTAAAGATTGATGAAATCATATGTAATGAGTGACTTGAAATTTCTTTTATGCTTGGCATTAGTTTAATAGTATTTTAATAAATCTAAGATGAATTATTCATCTCATTAGTTTCATTTTTTTGTTTTTCAGGTCCCTTTTTTTACTAGAGCCATCTCAGCAACCCTCCTCTCTTCTTAAATACCTCACCTTGTTTGCATGAGGACATGCCAAACCTCAAGCATGGGGGAGTGGTTGTTGGGATCTTTTCAGCATCTTCATTTCATTCTCTTCAAATTCCTTCAGCATATAAAATTGGCACTCATCAAATCTGGCTCTTCCAAACCATTCTAGACTCTCAGTCTTACTTTGTTTCATCTTCAACTCCATACAACTTCCATTGCATCATGTAGTACAAATCAAAATCTGAAAGGTACACTTGAGGTAAAACATGTTTAAAGGCTCTTTAGCTCATTAAAATTTAAGGAATCTTGATGATTAACCACTTCCTATTTCTTCACCTTTCTTAAACCATGATTTCCAAATCCATTAATGCATATTCTAGTTTCCAAGTCCATATTTATTTATCCATTATCTTCATTGTCACCTTATATCATCCATCATTCCTTCCTAGTCCATATTTTGTTTGCATGAGGGCATGCAAAGTCTTAGGCATGGGGGGATGTTGCATCATAGATATGTTATCGTATTGGCTATCCAAACATTTCATTTACAAGCCATATTTTTACCCTTACAACATATTTCGTAACTATTATATTACCAATTTTCACCAAATGCATTCATTTTACCTTGTGGTTCATTATTAATGATTTCTTGTATTTTTAATGATTAAATGAATTTTTAATATGGTTTTATAAAAATGATGGTTTAATAATATGGTTATGTGGTCAAGGATCATGTTCCACTATGAAATTCTCTATCTCTATATTAGTTCAACAGTTCAGTACTTAATTTTGCACTTGCACGAATGGAGGGAAAAAAATCAAAATTATAAAATATTTTTTTATTTTCTCTAGCATGGTAAATTAGGTGCCACATGGGCCTATATGCTGGTACAAGCCTTGGAATATACTCATCTCACACATGTGGTATCCTAGCACATGATTTAAGCTACAATAAAAAAAAAGTAACCATTTTGAAACTGTCATGTTCTGCCTCAATTTATGTGCATACGGTGGCGAATATCAAGAATCCAGAAAATGAGTTTTTGAAAAACATAACAATTTACTTGTATCACAAACCATTTCCAAAAGTTCAACAAGGTTTGAGAGTTACAACAAGTTCTTTGAAGCAATTTTGTACAAAATTTCTGCAAAACCGAGATTTGCAAAACTATCTAAACAATCAACTTCATGCACGATTTTCAAAGCCATGGAATTGAATCAAGAAATTACAAGAGTGGTTTTGTTTTAAAATATAAAAATTTAGGCTCCATAAAAATATTTCCCCAAAAATACATCATGGTCAAGAAGATATGGTTGATTATTTAACACCAATTTGTATAAAATTACACAAAAACCAGAGTTCTAAGATTTTCCTCTAAAGTCGTAAATTTGTTTTATGAGTTTAGGGGATTGGATCTTATCCTTCTTCAATGTATTTTATGCATAAATAAAGCCTCAAAGAGTAGAAGAAAGGAGGTTGTTCATTGTAATAAAAGAGATCAATGATTATTTTTTGGAGAGATTTAGAGAGTTGATTTGTAACACAGTTTTTGATGTGAATAAAGAATTGATGGTTGTTGAAATGTGGTACATCTTCTTAGCTTGATCTGAAATTTTCTTAGAATCACTAACCTCCTGGGAAGGGCCCCTCAGTGTGGGTAAGTGTTGCTATGCCTCGTGTGTTTTGTAGATTAGTCTTACATCTAGCAATTTAGTTTTCTTTTGCAATGAATTTATGTTAGATAAAACTCAAAATTTTGTTTGTAGTACTTCTCTTTAGGTTTAAAAAGTGAATTCCATTCCATTTATTCTTCTTTGTGCATGATTAAGATCTTATTTTCAACATAATATTTCATATTTTATTTGATGTTTCTTTTCAAATTTTCATTAGATTTGTATTTCACATAGTATTAAATCTATTGCTCTATTCTCAGGCTTAAGAGTCAAACAAATTTAAATTGGTTTCTCAACACATTTTAATATTCATAATTTTCATACTTAATTTAGTACATATTTAGAATTTCGAATTTCAGCGTTTCTGTACTTAATCCGGTACTAGGTTTTGTACTAGAACATGGTATTAAAAAATATGTAATTTGTAGTTTAGGATTCTTTAATTGATTGAATCTTTGCAACTACTTGATTAAATATTCCTACAACGAATAAGAACCTATAACACATCTCTAAGTCTGCTTAGCATTTATTTTTTTATAGTTTTTTAATTCATTTCTTGTAGTTTAATGCCTTGTTTTCTTTACTTGACTCACACCCTTTTTCTTATAGTTTTTGGCATTTACTTTTCTGCAATTTACTTTTATGTTGTATGTTTAATGGGTATTAATTAGTATAGGATTAAAACCATTGAAGTCTTAAGACCTAATAAGCTACATATATAAAACCACATGAACATTGTTAATGAATGATTGTGGTTCAAAACCTGATAATCCTTAATAATTAGTTCTTTCTAATGTCATTTGTTAGCATAGGATAGAATGGGCTCTAATCCTGCATTTCCTATGCTTGCATCTATAAGTCTTACGATCCCGGATTCGATAATTAAATGTTGGAATTAGAATACATATAATTCCACCAACACCCTTTCAGAGCACACTTTGGGAAAACAAGGCCTTTCATAGTGCACTTCGGGAAAACAAGGACTTTCAAAGCGCACTCCAGGAAAACAAGGACCTTCTGGGAACACTTGAGGTAAACAAGGACCTTATGAGTGCACTTATAGGAAAAAAGGAGGCATTTTCCCTTCTAGAGAACATGACGCACTCTCAAGAAATAGTCGGGCATCATTGTCCAAAGTCACTATGCCTTGTACCCTCACTAAGCCTCGCTGGTGCACTATGCACTCTTAAGAAACAATGTGTCCTTCCTTGTCTCTTGTGACTGTGCCCTATACCCAAGAAGTCTCTCTATCTCTTTCAGAGTGCATGGCACACTTTTAGTCCACATTTAGAGCCCCCCTTAGTCACTGTGAAGCTCAACTACACTCTCACTGTCTCCTTTTCCCTTGAGCCTAGCACATGGCACAATTTAAGTCAGTAGGCACTCATCACATTGTTCCTTGAACTTTCCTACTGTGGTAGACCTTGAAGAGCCCCTTATCATAGTGCATGGAACAATTTTAATGAATAATGGTGCCTTCCTCAGCCATTGTTGAGCTCAGCTATTTGATCCTCATCAAGTCCATTTTTTCATAGGTCTATCACAAGTAGCTTCCTCCATGATCACAGTAGGGATAGGATATGTGATTTAAATACTAATTTCGCCTTATCATGAGTGAACTTCATTGCTAGGTGTACCTCCTTAACAAGGCAATATGATGCTCAAGGAAGATGTCAACGACAAGGAACAAAGAAGCACAAAGAACCATCATGAAGACATGGAGAGATATTGAACCAAGATAGATTGAAGACATTTCATGATGACTCAGAAGGTCCTAATGTTTCTCCATGACCCTTTGGAGAGTGAAGTTGTAGAACAAAGCATATATTTCATTAAGATTGAAGACAAAGTAGCAAAGCGTGTGGCTTTCTGTTTCCACATCATCATGAAGTTCCATTCATCATTGTCGAGTTGTGACTTGTACAAGTGTCATCATAATTCCATATGATTCAATGTTTCGTGCCACATCATCATGTGGAATGTAATGATGTATTTTCAAGAAAATGACAAAATTTAAATGTGTGGAATTCCAAGAGTCATATTTTGAGTATGTAAAGTCACTTGTGGAAAAAATAGTCAAATAGAAGTTCAAAGGTCACTGAGAAGTCCAAGAGTCATGAGGGTAGTTCAAAGACTCATGGGGATATGAAAGGTCATTCCTCTTGTTATAAAAGCAACCTCATAACTCAAGCAAAAGGATTTTGGGAGCCATAGACTTTGGAGAGCTCACCTTGGCTTTTTCCGCTTGTAACTGTGTACTTGGATCTTTTATAATAATTTAAGCTCATTGAGCCAACACTTTCATGCATGTATCATTAATATTTTAAGACTATTCTTTGGATGTTGATGGTATATGTTGACATTCTTATATACTAAAGAAATTAAACTATTTTGGTGGCTTTGGTGCTTCTTTTTGAATGTGTGTTGTACTTTCTTTCAAGATTTTTTGTTATCTTGTGAACTAATTTTGTAGGTTAATCAACGAATCTTTCCTTTCTCTCGTATGCCTCTCTTAGGGTAGTACTATTGCTTTCCTTCTAGATACTCAATTTTGTCTCCCCTCTCATGAAGGTTTCCTTTTACACTTTGCGATTGGTGTTTCACAGTGTCAACTTACTTATGGATCTCAAAGAATATGTGTGTAATCTCTTATGTTATTCATTTCATCCAAGGCAAACCTTAAGTTATGGTGGTTGGTTTGGTACTCCGATTGGGGCTCCTACTCCAAATGATGTGAGGTCTAATTGGGACTTCACATCATGGAGACCCCCTTTATGTTGGCGATATCTAGCACTATCAACAAATTCTAAGACCAAACCCATATTATCATGTGTGGTGGAAATTCAACACTTTGTTGAATATAACACTTCATCAATATCTTATAGAGTCTACATTAAGGAAGATTGTTGTATTTAAGTAAGAAGAGATTCCATATTTGATGAGAATGTTGCATACAAGAATCCAAAAGAAATCCCTACAGGTTCTTATTAGGAAGAATAACCCATATTTGAATATATCTCAGGGCATGGAAATAATTAAGGACCTACAACTAATCGTGAAAAATTTCAAGGACCAAGTGAACCTATACAACAAGTCAGTAGTCCAAAAACTTGAAAGAGGTTATCTTGGTTAAGAACTATTAAAAAATGTAAAGAGGTAGCTATTATATCTTATTTTCCTTAACCTTTATAGTGCTTGTGAATCTTTAGTTATCTTCTTTTTCCTTCTTTAGTTAGATATTTCATAAAACAATATCAAGAAAAATAGCAGTAACAAAAAGAGGACACGGATATAGGCTATCAGCCAGGGAAAAACCCCTCTAAGGGAAAACCTAGAAACTATTTTATTCTTAGAATTTGCTTCTGATAAGATACAAAGACCCAATCCCTATACCAAGTCCTTTTCCCAGTACCAATTCAGCCCTTTCTCAAGTCCTTCCTTGATTCTACACCAAACTCCTACACCTAGCAACTTCGACCTTCTAGCTACAACAGTGCTACTCAACCTGCAACTTTGACCTAGCAACTTCGTCCTTGCAATTTCTTGGAAACCCTAGTATAGCATCTTTATAAGAACTACTTAGAGAATAAAGCTCTCCTAAAGTAAACATAAGGGCTTTCCATCTTCCTACTATCAAATTATGCACTTTATCCTACTAAAACTCAATCTTGTAACTTCAAACTATTTCTGCAGCCTAGAAACCCTATAATTTCGCATGTGTGAGAGATATAGAACCCAAAAAACAAAGAATTTTGTCCTCCCAACTTCTTCTAGATCTTCGCTCTCATTTTTTCTTCCTTTCCCACTATATATCAAACTCTTTCTTATAAATCGAACTTGTGAGTGAGTGTGTCTCAAATGAAGTCAAATTGCTCCTTTATATAGCTTTCTCAAGAGGTCAAATTCCCTCCTTTAGGCCAAATTGATGATCTAAGGGCAGAATTTTAGTCTTGATGATTCCAAGACTTTCTAGACTTAAATATTTATTTTTACAATTACAAATTTCCTATAAGGGTCCTATAAACATGATGTTGACTCCATTAACGCATGATAATAAATCCTAAGATCTAAACAACCCTAGAGGCATGAAGAACATGATTTTACCTAGAAGACCATCAATAATGAGCATGAAACCCATGCTTTATTAATAATAACTTTCTTTCTTATTTTCTTTTTTTTAACATAAGATACATATTGAAATGAGTACAACAATTATGAAGGTTGAGTCTAGTTACATTTCTTGACACTCCCTCTTAACTAGGTAGGTATTCATAATTGTATGACTAGTGCAACATCATATCTCAAACTGAAGAGTTCTCACAAGAAGAGTTAGATTGATAAGCCACACTGTAAGAATCATCTTCATGACTAGCAATGTCTTTGAGGCCTAACTGGATAAGCTATTCTTTACTCAATAACATTATGTTGGGATCCTTTACATGTGATACCACACTACTTATACAAGGTACATACCCCATCTAGATGTCTACAAGGTATGTCCTTTTAGGACTATTCTTGTCTTGGATCTATAATCTTGAGTCCTCAAATAATATCGGTCCTCTTAAACCATTTTTCTCTTGGATACTTCTCACATCCTCAGAGAGTGTCAATCCATTTCCTTTCTTGGATGTTATATCCTCAAGGAAACCACAAATGCTTATCCAATACTACCATTCTCTCTTAATAGTCTAAAGAGGAGAATGCACATGTCATGTCCAACATCACTCCCTCTCAACTAGAGAGGACATCCTTATTCTTGAGAATAAAATATTACTCCTATACAAGGAGACTCCTTTATTCCCTCTCAAAATTAGAGGATATCTTGACTTTCGTTCTATTTGGGAAGACAAAACCACAAGCCTCATAGCTTGTCTTCTTCATAGTATCATCTACCAGCTCTTGATATTTGTCTGTATCCCTCATTTCTTCATATCTCTTGCATCGATTTTGCTTCTTTCTGAGGTATCATGGAACCACCTTCTCTCTTTCATCTTATGACATGTTCCAGCTCAATCTTATTTATCATCACTTTCTTATTTGGTATGAAGGGATTACATTGAGCCTTCCAAAACTTCAAGTTGATCATAGATTCTACTTTGAAAGTGACATTCCTTTTGACCTCCAGGCTATCTTCCTGTACTTCTGCTTTTTAATCCCAAGATATCCATATCTTGAATTTACAATTGTTAGGTACTAGATATTAAACTTTCCCTCAATATCCTTTATCCATTTTCATCCATACATTTGAACTTACCTCAGCTATCATCATGAATTCATGCAACATCCTTCTAGGCAGCAAAACAATACATTAACTTGATAGCCAAACAATAATTATAATAAACGTACCTTATCATTATATCAACATCCTCATGATCCATCTCCATATGAATATTCCTTCATGCATATGAGTGTTCAAGGATCGAACTTGATTACCAAGTTAAAAAAAATTCTTTGGAGATCATACTTGGATGTTAATCATTATCTTACATATTCTAGAGAAAGTATTAAATATTTTATACATCCTTAAGTAAGTTAAATCCTAAGAATCACATATCCATATACTTAAGCATATTTTATGTCCAACTTTCAAGATTCTACACATGAGAATCTTATCCAATGTTTTATATCCAACATGAATTCTTATGCTTTCATCCAATATTTTAGCTATTCATATATCTCAAAAAGAGCTTGCATCCTAAGTCATTGCATTCTTTCATCCCTTTACCATTATTGACTCTATGTTACATGGAATGCATACTAACCTTGTGCTAGTGATTTTTCCCAAGAACCTTCCATAATGATGGTTCTTTTAGGACCACGATGATCCTCCTAAGAATGATGAATAGCTCTAACATAATGTTAAATAATGCCTAAATGATCAATATACAAAATTGTCTATCTATCCATCTATCTAGATGATCTCTACATAGTAATACAATCATGTAAATTTTAGACATGTTACTATCATATGCTTCTTTGTATGATGATATGAAAAACATGTTATTCTGAAAGAAATATTAATCTTCTCAGAGAACCTGATAGCTAGTGAATATTCTTTAGTAGTAAAGATTCTTCACTTCTTCCACTTTTTCCTTCTTCTAAGGTTCTCATATGGCTTTAGCTACATGACTTTCACTCCTTTCCTTTATCATATTGTTCTAATTGTTTGGAAAATCCCTCTTAAAGTGTCCAAATTCATTGCATCCAAAATATTCACTTTGGACATGTATTTCTTCTAGGACTTACCAAACTTTCCTTCCTTCAAGTTCATGCCTCGGGCTAGAAAGGCTTGATATTTTTCATCAGACCCAATATCATCCTTGACCTTGATCCTTGATTCTTCCAATATGCACTACACCCACAACTCTTCAAAGTGAGTTGAATCCTTCTTCGAGTAATTTTTTTTGAAAAGATGCTCCATTCTGGTGGCAATGCATTTAGTACACAGATAGTTACTTTTCAATTAGTAATAGGTTCCCTGAGTCCTTACAAGTGGTCTCTTATTTGAGAGACTCTCATGAGGAAGGATGCTACATCCTCATCCTTTGATTTATTAATTTTGTACAATGTGTTCCTTAATGACATATTTTGATATGTTATAGTTACCAAATATAAATTCATTAGCTTGTCATACATGGCCTTGGAAGTCTTTAGATTTTCAACAGATGGAACAATACAATCCTTAATTTATTTAACCATGATCCTTTGATTTATTACTTCCCCTTTCTTGTACTTTCATAGTTTTTGTGTCTTATCTTTCTCAGGTTCAATAATTTATCCAGTAACATATCCCATTACTTCTTGTTCAGTGATAATCAAGTCAATTCTTTTCTTCCATGCTAGATAGTTTGAAGCTACAACGAGCTTATTTATCTCCTTGCAGAAAGAACCCCTATGAATTGAAGATTTAGACATAGTGTATTAATATTTTACTTACTTGAGATTAGGATGTCTCCAACCTTCTTGATAATACCTTTGGGGAGTTCTTGATTATGTTATTGAAAGATGTTCACTAGGATTCCTCCACCAATAACTTCCAATACTAATTCCTTTCAAATAGACTTACTTCTTACGAGATCAATGCCCTCCTTGCTAGATTGATGTTGTTTTGATCTTCTTAAATGTAGAAACCCTAGATTAGAAGGGTCTTCTACCAATGAGTATTTAACTATATCCCTTCAAGAGTCAATTTTCCCTGTAGTCTTCTTCTTTTAGAATTTGAGAGCTTAATATATTTTGATCAATAATTCTTTCTGGTGTCCTTCTAGCTACCTTTCTTGTTCACCTTAGCTCTTATTCCATGTTAGAGAATGTAAAGTGATAATTGTTATATCTTATTTTCCTTAAACTTGATAGTGCTTGTAAATTTTTAGTTATATTATTTTTCATTCTTTAGTTAGATCTTTAATCAAACAATAACAGTAACAAAAGGAGGACACAACTATAGACTCTCATCCAAGGAAAACCCCTCCAAGAGGAAAACCCAAAAACTCTTATCTTCTTAGAATCTACTTCATATGAGATACAAAGGCCCAATCCCTATACCAAGCCCTTCTCCCAGTACCAAGCTTGCCCTTTCTCAAGTCCTTCCTTGATTCTACACCAAACTGATGGACCCTTCAACTTCGACCTTCCAACTACAACACTACTACTCGACCTACAATTTTGACCCAACAACTTCATCCTTGCAGCTTCTTGGAAACCATAATATAGCCTATTTCTGAGACCTACTTAAAGCAAGACAACTCTCCCTAGGTCAACAAGGTCAAGATAAGGGCTTTCCCTCTTCCATCCATCTGTGATATTTTGCACTTCGTCCTAATGCAACTCGAACATGCAAATTTGGCCTATTTTTGCAACCCATAAACCTTAGAATTTCACACATACAAGAGAGATAGAGACCAAGAAACAAGAAATTTCATCCTCCCAGCTTCTATTAGATCTTTTCCCTAATCTTTTCTACCTTTACAAGCTATATATAAAACTCTATATTAAAGAATGAACTTATGGGTGAGTGTGTCTCAAGTGAAGTCCAACTTCTCCTTTATATAGCCTTCTCAATGGGTCGAGTTTCCTCCTTTAGGTAAACTTGATGATCCCAGGGCCGACTTGTACTCTTTGATATTCTAGGACTTTCTACACTCAAAAATAATTATTTTGACAATTACAAATTTTCCAGAAGAGTATTATAAACATGATGTTGGCTCCATTAACTCATGACAATAAATCCTAAGACCTAAAAAACCCTAGAAGCACGAAGAACATGATTTTACCTAGAAGACCATCAATAATGAGCATGAAACCCATAGTTTAATAATAATAAATTTCTTTCTTCTTTTCTTGTTTGTTACGTAGGATACATATTGAAATGAGTACAACAATTATGAAGAAGAAACTAGTTACATTTCTCAACAAGGACAACTCTACAAGAATCCAAAGGAAATGTAGCAAAGGAAACTTTCAGAGAGGGCAAGAAGCCTAAGATATATTCAAGATATAAAACTTACATAAGTAAAATTATTAAATAAAAACCTATCGCCTATTAGAAGGAAGCCGAATATCAAGAATAGAAGAATACAATGCAAGAAGAGTACCAGTCTATAATGAAGAACGTTGTTTGGGAAATTGGTGCTAGACTTAGAGAAAAATGTGTTGTCACTTCAAAATGGGTATACAATATCAAACATGTAGTTGATGGAATAATTGACAAGTATAAGGCAAGGTTTGTGGCAAGATATTTTTCTCAAAAATAGGGAATCAATTATGAAGAAAAATTTCCTCCAACAACTAGGTATATAAAGATTAGATCACTAATATCTCTGGTTGCTACTATGGGATGGAGCATTCATCAAATGGATGTTAAAATATCTTTTTTGAATGGACTAATTGATGAAGAAGTTTACATTGAGCGGCCTCAGGTATTTGAAGTTCATGATAAAAAAACACACATTTGTAGATTGAAGAAGGCTCTATATGGCTTAATGAAAGCACTTATAACTTGGTATACGAGGATGGATGCATATCTACTGAGACTTGGTTTTGTCAAAAGTTTTGCAAATCCTAATCTCTACATTAAAGGGGTAAAGAATGAACATGTGATCATAATACTCTATGTGCATGACTTACTAATTATAGGTTTCAAGTGTCATATTCAAGAATGCAAGAAGTATTTAGCAGTCGAATTTGATATGAAGGACCTTGGGGTAATGCATTACTATTTGGGATTATAAGTATGGGAGAAACCTAGTGAGATCTATATTGGTCAAGGGAAATATGTGATCAATATTTTGCGGAATTTTGGTATGATGGACATTAAACTGATGAAACCTCCAATGATCACTAATTTGAAGAAGGTAAGGAGTTCCATATACAGGCCTTGTTGATCGAACATGTTACTGACAGTTGATTGGATCCTTAGTGTGCCTTATGAACACCCATCCTGACATATGTTTTGCAATAAATTTTCTTAGTAAATTCTAGATGGAGCAAAGGCATGAGCATTGGATAATAGCTAAACATATTTTGAGATATATTTGTGGGACTATACATCAATGTATAAGATATTTTGGTAATGAAATATAGTTATTGGGCTATATAGATTTAGATTGGGGTGGTGTTGATTTTTGTAGCATTGAGCAGGTGTTCTAGTCTTGAATTTGATCAGAGAGGCTTAGAAACACAAAAAATGTAGGTTTTAACCCCGTATAGAAATTACTTGCATACGAATTCTAAAACATAGAAAAATAAACAATGTGAGAGCATAACACATAAAACACATATACATAAAGATTTTCCCACTGGATCCCAAAACCGAGACTACCAGCTTGATTTTTCATTATGTTCCTTTCAATGTTACAATACATATTTATACATGCCGAAGCATCCAATACCATGGACTGAAAACCATTGCATCTAATACCATGGACCGGAAACCATCGCGTCCAATACCATGGACCGAAAAACCATCGTGTCCAAAAAACATGTACAAAAATCATGCACAAAACCATAGGTGGGTCCACCCAACCTAACATAGGGTCCAAAATCAAAATTTTCTAGGGCGCTGCCCGGACCCCATAAAGTAGGGTTACAGGTACCACTCAAACCCCCTGTTAACTACGTGGAAAGAATATAACACAACCCAACAAAAAAATCAAGAACCTAGAAAACGTTTCAGGAGAAAACACCTAGAGATGACTTAATTAAGTTAATTAATCAATAATTATTTTTTCCCAAATCTAACTTATGGAATATGATTAATTAATAAGAATTAATTAAGAAAGGTGATATTTCACTAGAAACTCACTTAGATCAACTCAAAAAATATCATAGGCATTGATGAGGATTTAATCATGGTCACTGGAGATCCAAAGGGATATTATAAGACGAGGTCAATAAGGTTGGAGCTAAATACACTAGTAGAGAAAGTTCCTTGGAAAATCGAGTTATCTAGTAGGAGTAGGGAATAAGAGTTCGAGCTAGAAGGGACGTGGGAGTAAGAGGGAGAAAAGATAGAAAATCTAGAGGAGATTTCTAGTTCTGAATAGTTAGCAAAAGGAGGTCAAGTTATCCCTCAGTGAGGTTGTGCAGGTTCTTCACAAGGGGCTTCATAAGAGAGTTTGATTTCGCTGCAACAAATGTTGATTTAGGTGCTAGTGGCTCAGAGAAATTCTAGGGGGAAAAGAGAGACACATCTAGTGGTTGGATTGGGCAGAGCGATAGCATCAAATCAGTTTTGAAGGCAACATGAATTGGCATGCATAAAGGCTCACACAGTAGTAGAAAGAGAAGCTAGTTTGAGCTAGTTTCAGAGCTGAGATTAGTGTCAGGTGAGACAAATTGTCTCACTAATAATTTTGGCCAGATTATCTTGCTGTGGATTTCCAATTTTGGCATCTATATTGTACTCAAAATTTTGCTGCTACTATAATAATAAAACCCTCATCCGTTTCACTAGTTTTCCGACATTGGGTTTTTCTAAGGGAAATTGTCCAAAAATAATTGTGTCATATTTTGTGTGTGTACTCTATATTTCTCTGTTCCAACATTTTTATTTTCTACAGTGTTTTTATGGTGAAAATTGCAGTTGTAATTTTATTTGTTATTTTTTGTAGTAAATAAACTGCACTTAATTTTTAACCAATTAGAATAAAAAATTCCAGTTACTATAATAGATTAAAATTTTCACATGGTATCAGAGCATGTTTGATATATCAAAGGCTCGGAGATGAACATGGATAAATTCACAATTCATAGGGAGCAGCAGTATAATTTCTTTAGGGTTTGTGTAGAATTTGGCCAAGCAGGTCAAATTATTGGATAGAGGTTTGTTTTTCCAGTTGAAAGTGGCAAGAAGAGTTCAATTTGTTTAGAAGAATTTCCAGTAGGCAGTGGTGAAGCCAGGAAGAAGTTCTAGTAAAGCAGAACAGGGAATTCGTTGAGAATATTCTTGATATGGGCACAGTTAATTTTGCAGCAGTTTTACAGATGCAGAATCAATGTCGGTAGAAGAGCAATTGCACACAGGGGGGAATTTTTCTCATAGGGTTTCAAGTTTTAGTTTTGAAGGAAATCTGAAATTTCTAATTGTAGAGGTAGAACCAGTAGGCAAGGCTATGCATTCTAGAATGGAGTGTGAATTGTAGAGAAAGTAGTCAAGTAGGAGAGGAGGAGATTCCTATTTATTTCCCAGTTGTATATTTTTACTGAAAATAGCCTCAACAAGGCTTCATGATCAAGACAGGTTAGATGGTGAATCCATATATTGAATCTGGAAGGCCAGGATGGATTTTCTGTTGGATGAGTTTAGTCTGAATACGTAAACAGAACAAGTCATAGTTGTACCTATAGATCCTCAATAACTAGATAACTACAATAAGGAGATGGACAAGGTGAAGCGGTTGATCCTTGATGGAGTTCGGGATCATGTAGTCTCACACTTAGTAGCCAAGAATATGACCAAAGAAATGTGGGATGCTCTTGCAACACTATACCAAAATCCTTCCAAGAATCGGAAGATGTTCTTGAAGGAGAAGTTGAGGACCACAAAGATGCAAAAGGGAGAAGGAGTTTCTCCATACCTTACCAAGATTCAGGATATCTACAATGAGCTTGCCACAGTAGGAGAGACGCCACAATAATTTGAACTTGTGTGTGTAGCCATCAATGTTTTCACCAAGGAGTGGTCCACTTTCATCCAAAGCATTACTGGATGAGATCAGCTACCAGGTTGGGATCGATTGTGGGTAGATTTCACGTAGGAGGAAATTCAACTTTCTCTAGTCAAGAGTAACCTTGGTGGCAGCAACAGAGGATCAAAAAATATGAAGGAGTAGGAGAATGTAGCCCTTGCATCAAAAGGAGGGATGATCTACCTTTCCAAAATAGAAATGTTTCTTCTTCAATATGAGGAGAGATGTTCCTCTTCCTTCAAATATGCTTGAGACGTGCTCTTTTCTTCAATATGAGGGAGATCAATTTGATTCCTTTGATGATGATGAATTTCTCTTCTTGCTTCCTTTGAATAATGATGTAGAATATGGAGGCTTCCTAAAATGCTTTAAATGTGTAAAATCCTTCTTTCTTTGAGATGGAGGTAGGGTCCTTGAGTTTGTTATGAAACCAACTCACAAAAAGATAGAAAAGATAGATCAACGCCTTAGAATCCAGCCTCTTCGAGGGGCCAGCCTCATTTACATTACACAAATGAACAATTCTTGGATGATACAAATGACAAGACCTCCTTTCTATATATAGGAGTATAAGGGGTCATAATATAATCAATGCCGACATAACAATAATACTGTAAGGACACAATAATAACAATAGTGGGTTTCTATGGGGCACATTAATAACAATATGGAACTACATGGGCACAACAAGATAATAAGGGGGCTGCACTAATAACAATAAGGGGTTACACTAGTAGTACAAGGACCTAACATGCCCCTCTCCTTCAAAAAGTGTTGTCCTCAATGCTTGAGTAGTTCTTGATGCTTATGTATAAAATTCTTGTCCTTCTATATGGAATATTCAGTGGGTAAGTTCTTCCACTTGATGAGATACTCTTAAATTGATCGATTTTGTAGCTGTCGGCTTCTTGTTTCTGTGACTGCTCCAGGTTCCAAAATGATTTTTCCTTCCTCGTCAAGTTCTGGCAATATTGTTTGAACTAGGATTTTCTACAACTTTTGAATGAGTGGCCACACTTCTTCATCCTTCTTCCATTCATCTCTTGCTTTGTTTATCGAATTTGGTTGAATAATAGAAATAGTACAAAGCAATGCTTGCACATCCTCATCCTTTCTGGAGAGTGCATTTGCAACAACATTTTGCTTCCCTTTTTTGTATATGATTTCAAAGTCGTAACCCAACATATTTGGGACCCGTTTTTGTTTCTCTTCTAAAGATAATATTTGTTCTAAAAATTATTTAAGACTATCATTATCTATTTTTACCTTGAAGTGTCTTCCCATTAGGTAAGGTCGCCATTTCTTAAGTGCATGTAGTATTGCCAACATTTCCTTTTCATAAATAGATTTCTTGAGGGACATTTGTTTGTATGTATGTAACCATAAAAATACCCAATCACCTACATCAAAACTTCTTTCATTGCGATGTTGATATGCCTATTATTTCATTCAATTCTGCACCAAAGTGGCATTATCCTTTAAAAGTTGGAGAACTTGTTGTTGGTGCTCGATGTGATATTTCACTGCTTGAATCTTTTTCTTCTTGAGATGTCCTTCTATATTTAGAGTTTGAGGAGTGGTAATTTCTTCCAATGCATACAAGATATGGTCAAATTCATTTCTTGATGCTCTATGGGATCTTTCACTTCTTGAACATTTTTCCTCTTGATATATCCTTCTATCTTGATAGTTTGAGGAGTTGTAATTTTGACCAGTGAATTACAAGATATGGTTGGATTCATTTCTTCTTTCTCGATGTGATCTTTCACTTCTTGCACCTTTTTCCTCTTGATATGTCCTTCTATCTTGAGAGTTTGAGGAGTGGTAATTCTTGCCAATGCTTTACAAGATATGGTCTGATTCCTTTCTTCTTTCTCTGGGATGGGGTCCTAGTGTATATCCTCTTGTTTTGATGGTTCTTGATCCTTTTCTTCCTCCTCTTCATATTCTATGTAAAATAATTTCTTCTCAGCACACTTATGACCTTTAATGCATTTGC
>APFE031756836.1:195058-216933 GCA_000404065.3 Pinus taeda | reverse complement strand
AGGGGGAGGTGGAAATGAAGACTGAAAAGATTGTGATGTTGGAGGTGAAGTCCCTTGGTGAACAACAATATGTAGTGGTGAAGTCGGTGTTTGACTTCGCACAAGTGATGATGAAATGGAAGATCATGGATAAAAGGTTTCACTACCAGAACCTTCAGCGGTCTTTTTAATCCTTTTCCTTTCGGGCAAAGGAAACTTAGGTGGTTCAATACCTAGTTTTTCGCTTTGAAGTCTGGTAAGGTGAGGAGGTAAGTGGAATTGTGAAGTCTGACTGCCTTGTGATACTTCAGATCTAGGAGGTGAAATCGAGAAGCCTTGAAGTTTTTGGATGATAGATTGAACTTCAGGGGACTCCGGACTTGAGTGTTCTGAAGTATGATGTAGTTGAGCAGTAGTGGTTGATTCTTCCTCGTCTCGTTTGGATACTAATGATTCAGGGTACAAGCGAGAGGTCCGAGGAGAGGTGGAGGGTGAGTTACTCTTTGAATGGTTTGTAGGTTTTGGCTTGCTCGCCATTCATAGTGGATGGCCCTCCTTCTAGCGCCAGAAATGTTGATGCCTCGAAAATTGCTGCAACAACATTTGGGGATAACCACCTAGTCCGGACCTTAATACAGCTCCTTTTCCATTTGGGATGGTGGCTCCGACTGGATATAACGGGACCTGTTTCCCGATAATGAATAAAAGGGGTGGATGATTGATGGGTTATCTATTTTAATGATAGGCGAATGACTTATTCTATCAACAAAATAAGAGAACTAATACTAATCCCGGGAACAATTATTCTTTGTAAATGCAGCGTTTAATAATCCTTGTCTATTGACAGGCATGTAGATGACTCTGTAAAATAAACATAGATATTCATTCATTCGAAGATTACTTTATCTAAATAGTTAAACAAAGTGATTAACACAAGATTACTGCATTTACCATTTATAACATCGATACATACATGATTGGAAGAAAAGCATACCATAAACAGCCAATAGTGGAATGCATAAAGGATGCTGTTAAAACACATATATATATATATATGCGATAATAGCAAGAGCGATCAAATGACAATTCATATAACAAGAATGAGTACAGACATAGATAATAGTACCATATGAGCTGCTAGTCAATCCCAATATCAATCGCTATTTGAGATTCTTCCTTCAACGCAGAAATGCTTTTAAACAAAAGACAGTAGTGCACATTTGTATAAAAACTTTGCTTATCAAAATCAGAATGATTGGTCCAGTTTCATAAAAGAATATCCCTGAAGTACAATAGTGCGACTTCAGGGTTTAAGTCATATACAAAACTTTATGACCCTTTCTAAATGCATGAAAGGGCCTATAAATACTACTAAACTAAAAAAATCTATGAAAACAAAATCCTACTTAATTGGCATCAATTAATACTATCTATCTTCTTGGGAGCGATCTGGCAGTCAGCGATGTGAATCATGACTTAGGCTGTTTTCCTTTAAACCTGAGCCGGAATATCACAAGCATTGCCTCCACTTCGGGTGGTCTGTTGAGGCGCGAACTGAGTTGGGCAGCAAAGGTGGCATCCTGAATATCGGGGATAATATACCCGATTGCATCTGTGAGGCATTTGAAGGCGGCTCTCTGGCTGTGCGGCTTCACTAAAAAGAACCAATAGGCATCCCATGTCAAACTGTTGATTCCCGCAATTAACCTTCCATTTTTCTCCAGCTCTTGGTAACATGACTGCTCCAACATCTTCGTTGCTGTTAATTGGCCTGGAGTACATTGAGAAATCATGTTAGACAAGTAAAGAGTATTATTTACCAATTCAACCAGATTACTAGTGGTTGTCTTGCATCTTAAAATCACTCTTTCTACCTTCATTAACTGAGATTGCCATTCTGTAAATAATATTTCTTTGTGCGATTCTAGAATCCTTGGTAGGTTAGCTGCCTGTCCCTGATCAGAATCTTGCCATTCCAGAAAATTTGTCAATGTTTCTTCGGCTTGATCCAAATCTGTCCTTGCCTTTTCTACTTTTTCACTTATGGATGCCACTAAGTCGCACAATGGTTCTTCTTGGGTGATTTGCTGACACAAAAGCTTCATCTGATTTATCAATCCTTTGTTTAATTGAAATGCCTCTGCTTTAAACTCATTTATCTGGGGGAGCTTCTTTGTTTGCTCAAGTTGAGCTGATAATTGAGCGATCTTCTCATCTTTGGATTTCAGCATTTCCTCAGTTGATGCTTTTAGCTGCGCCAATGCCTCCGATAGCTCCTTTTGCTTTTGGACTGCGCTGTCGTCAATCCTCTGTTTTTCTTCCTGCAATTGCTTAGTCAGCTGATTGTTTATTTGTTGTTGTACTAGCAATTGTTGTTCTGCCTGCTCTGCCTTTTGCTGCCCTTCCGATAATTGTGCCTGTAGCAAAAAGATATCCTGATCTTTTTTCTTCAATAAACTGCTCACCTCCGATGCTTTGTCTATTGTCGCTTCCGAATAAGCTCCAACATATTGCGATAGCTTTGTCAAGTCATCAGAGGGGTCAAATTCCTCCTTCCATAGCACATTGCCCGTTATTGTTTGTTCTGGGAATAAAGAAGGTTGATCAGTCCTTCTCCTCTTCCTCTTTCATTTCACTACAGCTTTATGCCTTGGGCTATAGAAGACGTCCAAGGGAGGAATCTCTTCAATCTGCAAAATGACTTCCCCGGAAGGATCCTTCGGGATTATTTCCACTTCTTTTGATTTGGGTGGGTCGTTGGTTTCATCAGAAACCTGCTTTGAAGTCGCCTCCTGTGTGTTGCCTTCTTTTGAAATCTCAAAATCTTTAGAGCATTCCAGATTGCCGATAATCGAATTAAATTGCTGCCATTCCTGGAGCAATTTCAGATCAATCTGTGTATCTTCATTTACTTTCAAATTTCTCTGTTCTTGTACTTTAGCCTGGGTCTCTTCCTGTCTATGCAATTTCGCTTGGGTTTCTTCTTGCCTCTACTCATGCACTTCCTCCTGTTGCTTTGATGTAATAGGAGGTTCTTTATCAAGTCGCTGCTCAGGCTCGCTTGATTCTGTTGTTGGAGTCGTCGCTAACAGATCTAGAGGCAAAGTTTGCAACCTATGCTCTCTAAGTCTATTAAATTCAACTAGTCCCTCATCGTTGTATTCAAGTATGGCGAGTGATTTAACTTGATACATCGACTCGGCCGATGCGAACAAGTCCTCAAATCTATCTTCTTTATGCTTGAACTTGGTCAATTTGGCTTGGTCGAGTGCATTGTAGGCGACTTTGTTTGGATCAAATCGCCTGCTCGGTAGAGTTGCCAGGGTTAGTGAATTTATTTTCTCAGCTTCTTTCTCTGCATGTTTGAAATCATGCAGAGTATAGATACCAATTCTCAAAGGAAAAGAGGGCCAGACGTGCTTCTTAGCTTTCTTCAGGGTTTGTGTAACCCCTTCGGCGATGATCTAATACGCTATTTCCCTGGCCAGTAGTTTATCAGGGATGTATAGAGGAAGAACATGGGGCTTGGCTTGACTGCTAAAAACTCTGATATAGGTGAACTTTTCCTCCCCAAACCAACTCCCTATGGAAGTTAAATCCACCCCTACTTGGTAGGAAATCTTAGGGGCAGGCTTATTGAAAATAGAATAATGAATGGGCAACATGAAACCGTTGCAGATTTGATACAAATGGTGTTTGTAGTTGGTCTTCCACAACTTTTGACGGTATATGTGGACGGGTGTGGGGTCTTGCGACGTCCACCTCCGTCCGAGTACAGGAAATTCAGAATTAAAACACAAGACATCTAATACATAGGCACTGTAGTAAAATGGGGGAATGAACCTTTCAGTGACGCGGGACTTGAATCTGAAATCAAGAATTGCGGATGCTAGCTTATCGGACAGTATATCTGCCCAATCCATTATTTCACCACTACATGCCGCCTCCATCAAGTGGACCATTTCTATGGTAAAATTGGCCGAATCATGTAATCCCCACAATCTGCACATCATTATCCCAGCATAGCAATAAGGAGAGCATAGAGAATCGACCGAGTACTTACCCGAAGATTCGTGCTTGTGCTTTGCTGGATTTTGTCTCCAACCCCGAATGGGTTTGGATTCAGTCTCATTCTCAGCTCAGAATTTCTCCAGGAATGCTGTGTTGTATTTCTTCTCTGCCTCCGGCAAATGATACATTTGCCTTAAATCATCGACTCGAAAGGAACCGAAAATTCTCCCATCTGTGGTGCTGAAAGTTTTGTTGGTAATCGGGATTTCCTGAATCACCCACCTAACCACATCTGTATATGGTAGGATTTGTTCCCGAGCCGCTATTCGATGAAGAAAAGAGTTGGCTAAATCGCTTAGATTAGCCTCAGATTTGCTAGTGCTGTCGGCTGAGACTTGTATTGCTGTCACCCTTGGCTCTTCGGCTTCGATCAAATTATAGGTGCCTTGCCAAGTAGTTCTGACAAGTCCTAGGCATGTAGTGTCCGATATCAGACCTTTCTTTTTAGTGCTTGGATCAATGATAGGTTGCCCTGTGGCCGGCGAAGCGGAAGCCATTGTAGTTTTCTTGGACTTCTTCCCCATTCTTCTTAAATCTGTTTCCGCGGAAGAATTCTGCACATAGATGATAATGGACGTAATACAGAAAATGATAGCGTAAATCGAATAGACTGAGATATATATTGATGAATGCATGGCGAACGATTGACTTAAGGTGGCCTCTAATAAAATCTGTAAAAAGATCGCAGGCTTACTGTTTCATTAAATGGCCGTTAAGACCTGTCAATCCTATCAATGCCCGTTAATTCGATTAATGGCCGAATGATTTATTTGAAACGTGCCTTGGGTGTTTTGGCGGTTGAGCATGGATGAATGGCTCTTCAAGAGATAAGGCCTTAAATACGAATAAATCGTATTAAACCTGCTTTAAGACTTATTTTGAAATCTGCGCTTTTTGGCTTTATCGCAATCGGGTGTCGGGGGAAATCATAAATCGTTATATTGGTTCCATTTGGAATCGCCGATAGCGATATCGCATCGCGTCAGGAGTAGCGAGTGGTGCAATTTAAAAGCATGCATAGTTGATTGCCGATTTCCGATAGCGATATCGCATCGCATCGGAGCACAAGGGGATTTTTTAATTACGCCAATCCATTATCGCCGATACTCGACAGCGATATCGCATCATATTGGAGCAAAAGGGGGCTTTAATTGTGCCAATTCATTTATCGCCGATACCCGATAGCGATTTCGCATCGGAGAAAACCAATAGATCCTTAAGTTGTGTTCCCTTTGTCATTGCGATATGTGATCTTGCGATCGCTTTATCGCACTGACAAAAGATTAATCATTTATGTTAAGGCTTTTGATTGTTTTCTTCGAATTTTTTTTTTTTGATAATGCTTTATTTTATTCTTTCGGACCCTTTTGAATAAAAGTATGTTGATACCAATTAAAATCAAAATTAAAAGGGACCCATTTCATATTGTAGTTTTGGGATAATATTGATATGAAATGGGGGGTTGTTGTAGGGCACAACAGCTCCCTTGCCATTTGTGATGGATATTGAAGCTTTCAACTTATTGGTCACAAATGTATCAAAATACCGGAAGTCTAAGACCTCCCACTTTGATTAAAAAAACTAGAGGAGATCTTAAAATTTGAAGTATTTGCCTCTCAGGAGATCTCCTTTTTGTTATGTGGGAAAGAATTATTCACCTTTTCCCTTGTAAACAAAGAAAATCAAGACCCGATCTTCCATAGTGGGCTTTAATTCATGGAGGCTCAATGACTATATATGGATTGATGGAACCCAGATTTCAATCCTGACATTTATGTCCCTTTCGCAATCCCTATTTGAGTAAAGCTCCACTTTCTCCCTCTACATTACTGGAATGAAGCCACATTCAAGAACATTGGAAACACATTTTCTAAGTGCATGGATCATGTTGAACCAGATGAGGGCTTACCCTCATGTGCACGTATCTTTGTAGAAGTGGATCTGGATAAAGGCCTCTCGATGAAAATAAACTTGAATATGGAGTGTTTGTCTCATATATAGGAGGTTGATTATGACCAACTCCCATTCAAATGTAAGGTCTTCCATGAATATGCTCATTTTTCTCGTAGAAACTAGGAAAAAAAAACATGAGGAGAAACCCAAACAAGGAAAGATAGGGGAACAATGGAAATAACCTAAAGGGATAAGAGGCCCACCACACTAATAGAAAACTCATCCAAAGCAACTCGATCATTCTAGGAGGAAAGAGAAAGAATCAATCTCCCCAAGGAGATCTTGAAAAATCTTGAGAGAAGGCACTAGTATGTTAGGAAGTGAAGGAAAAAGGGGAAATAATTTTGAAGCATTAAAAATCGAAGTTGAGGAGGTTCAAATACCTCAAACATACCCTGCTCCTTTAGATATGATATCAAATAAAGAAGGAGGAATGGAAAATGTAGAAGAAAACATGCAATTGTTGGAAGAAGATCAGGAACACATGAATCACAAAGAGCCTTCAACTAGGGAAAATGAAATTCCCTCTCTAAGAGGTGTTAAAGCTGGATAAGTTGTTGATGGTTCTATCGACAAAGAATTAGAAGCTGAAAAGAACAAGAACAAAAGTAGAAGTAGAGAAGAGAGGGAAGGAAAACAAATAGGTATATTCAGTTGGATAAGACAAAAAAGGAAAATGAATTTCATTTTGAAGGGGTAGTAAACCATAAAATGCAAGGGCCTAGAAGCACAGGGAAGGTAAATAGTACCACCCCATCTCAAGGGGAAACCCACACATAAAGTAAATGATGAAAATAATCTGATATAACTGTAGGGGAATAGGTTTGAGGAAAATAATGACAAAGGTAAAGTCCCTAATAAAAAAATAAAGGCCTACAGTGGCCCTACTCTAGGAGACAAAATGGAGGATTGAGAGATCCTCCATCAACAACACAAGTTATGGAAAGGAAACATGATAGCATTTTTTAGCTCATAAGGAGCGTATGGAGGTATGTGCACAATGTGGAATCCCTAGCAACTCCAATTGCTAATTAATCCTTCAACTCTCCATTGGATAGCGGCATAATTCTTGCATCTCCCCTCAAATCATGTATGCTCGATCATAGATATTTATATGTTAGTTCACTTTCAAGAGAAGAAAAAATTGTTGGACCTCTCTAATGCTCTTGGAGGAGACCATTTACAGCTACAATTGTATTTTATGAGGGGATTTTAATGTTACCTTACATAAGTAGGATAAGAAAGGGTTATTCCAAGTCAAAGATCAATTCCAATAAAACATGGAAGATCTCATCTAGAAACTCTGTCTACTTGATATAATACTTGTCACACACAAGTATACATGGAACAATAGATGGTCTAGGTCAAGACACCTTGCTACCAACTTGTATAGGTTTATATAATCATACTGCTTCTTATCCCATATAATCATAGTTAGATATTGCATCCTCCCTTAGAGTAGCTCAGTTGACCAACCAATTGAATTGTAATTATCTAGGAGTATTAAGTATGGTCCTCTTCACTCCATGTTTATCCCACTTGGGATTCAGAAGCAAGGATTCATAGATCTAGTGGCATGAACATGGAACGAATGGGTCATAGGTAGTCCCATTAAGATTTGGGGGAAAAATAAAAATATTAAAAGAAAGGATTATGATTTGGGTTAAAGCATCAATGAGAGAGAAACTTGAGACAATTCGAGAATATGTGGGAAAGATGGAAAAATTATAGTCTACAATTGAACAAGGATCATAAACAATTGAACTCTTCCAAAAATAAATGGAAACATTGCAAAATATCACACACTTACAAAAATAAATGTGGTGTCTAAAATTGAGAAGTAGTTTGCTTCAAGGAGGGGACAAGAACACAAATTTCTTCCACAAGGCCAAAAGTAGAGCATGGAGAAATAATATTCAAGAAATCAAGGTAACGTGAATCTTGATTGATGACTTCAAATAGATCAAAGGAGAAGTTGTGTCTCATTTTTGTGCCTTGTATAATCAATGAGATGCCACTTATGTAGACACTAAAACCTATACGTTGGATCACATGCCTAAACTCATAATGGCAGAAACTAATCAATGGCTCATGGAACACCCCTTAGAGGAAGAAATGAAGAGAGACATTTTCTAGCGTATATAAATCCACGGGACTAGATGGTTTCTCAACTCACTTCTACCAACTTTTTTGGAAAGTAATTAAATATGGTTTTTGTAGGATGGTGGGATACTCATTAAAACGAAATTGCATAGGTGGAGGATTGAATTCCTCATTCTTGGCCCTAGTTCCTATAGAATCTAATCTGTATTCATTTTCTTACTGCCAACCAATTTTTCTCTGCAATGTCTCTTACAAGATGATATCAAAAATTTTAGCTGAAATAATTAAGGAGATACTCATTGATATTATCATTGAAAATGGGGTGGATTCATCCCTCAAAGAGACATACTGGAAAATATATCTCTAGTGGAAGAAGCAACTAATTCCAGCCAAAGATGTCGAGATAAAGGAATGATATTCAAGTTGGGTATGGAAAATGATTTTGATTGTGTCTGACATAGTTTTCACCTTACAATAATGATGAAAATTGAATTCAATATGAGTTTTATAAAATGGGTGAGCCTATGTATAAGCTTTCCATGGATTTCTCCTATCATTAATAGAAGGGTAGCTAGTTTTCATAAAGAATCCAAAGGACTCAGACAAGGATTTCCATTTCCCCCCTTTGTATACATATTAATGGTTGACACTCTTCACCACAGACTAGAACATGAGACAAGGATAATGATCCTTATAGGAATAAGATATCTAAGAGGGCTTATCAACATTAATCACTCACAATTCATAGATGACACACTCCTACATGGTGGTGCATCAACAATAATTTCCAAGAGATTCAAGGTAGTAATGGATAACTTCCTGCTGACATTGAGAGGGAAAATGAACTCAAAAAATTCCCAAACCTATTTTTGGAACACTTTTGCAGACAAATCGTGGAAACTTTGTGTGATCTAAAGATTCCTACCAGTGGAAACATTGAAATCATTCAAATACTTGGCAATCCCAATATGCCTAGAAACTCATATGAAGCTAGATTAGGCAAGGGTTCTCTCCAAAGAAGGAAAATTTAGCACATGGGGAGCAAGGTGGCTAAATCTAGTAGGCCATATTGTCCTAATAAAAGATATTCTCACAACCCTTCCTCTTTGTAAGTGCTTTGCTCTTTTGGCTCTGCAAAGTGTCCTAAATCATTTGACCAAAGAAATAAGGAAGTTTCTCTAGGAAGAAGGAAAATCAAGCACAAAGAGATTTCATTTAAATAAGTGGGACACTATTAAGCCCCCCAGAGTTCACAATGGATTAGGAATTTGAGATCCCATCCCCATGAACAGAGTTCTGGGGGGGAATCCAATTTGGAGGTTTATGTCATAGAAATAAAATTGGTGGAAATTGGTTCTTAGAGAAAAATATCACTTGCTCGAATGCGAAAGAAGTCTTGGGAAAATCCAAACCACTTGAAGGGGATTGATGATATGGAATTTCCTCTCCAACATTTCTCCTATCATAAATAAATATCTCTATTGTATACAAGGAAATGGAAGGAAAAATAATGTTTGGAATGGTCACATTATGGGCAAGCCACCTCTTCAAATATCAACATAACTACAACCATTAAAAGAAATCCTCGATATTAGGTGGAAATCTCCATAGGTAGGCATATCTATTTGGGATGACAACTTCCATTGGTTGGGGTGGAACCTTAGTAGTATACCATCCCATCTTTCACACCTGGTTATAGTCTTGAAACATAAGCTAGAAGGACATACTCCATGGCATCAACATGAAGATGATTGGGTGGGACAAAAAGTGTCTACTTATTCTGTCAAACATGGTTATGAATAGTTGTTATTCTCTGCTCAATTACAACAAAAATCACATATATGGTGGAAACTAAGGTAAGAAAATGTAATTCCAAAAGCTAATACCTTTTTCTAGTTATTAACGCACAGGAAAATTCTAGAAGCAACGAGCCTAGGGACCCTCGATATACCTGATGTGTAAACAACAAGAAGAAATGATTTCACACTTATTTTTTCAAATGCCCATACACCAAGTATGGGTAGAATCCATTTCTTGAGTATAAAATAGAGTGTGTTAGACCATTGACCTTTCAATATTTTACTCATCTTGGTCCAAATTTATATTGACTCATTCTCAAACAAGCCTAGGCTTAAAGGGTTTTGGGAATGCCTCCCAAAATTCCTTTGTTGAAAAATTTGGCTAGCTAGGAACTGTTCTACTTTTAAGAATCACCATAAATTACCAAGGTAAAGAGCCATGAAAACTTTAATAATGTGTGCAAAATTTTGGATGCCAAAAGTTGGGCAAATTAGACCAAACCTTATACACACTAGGACAAGAATGGCTTAGAAAACTTATGGCTCCAGGGAAAGGAACCATAATAGTAGAGAGAATGGAAATGCAAGGAGATAAAATATGGAAATTAAGATTAACTGATCGAGCACTTCAAGAATGGAAGGAGCAAGAAAGTTGAATCCTTTGTTTTGACGAAGCTTAAAAAAATTCCAAGGGGTGGTAGGAGGGGGGGGGGGGGGGTTCGTATAACCCTGATGGAAACACAGTAAATAAGTATGCATGGGGATTCAACCAAAAGACAAATAACCAAGAAAAAATGTAAGGATTATTAAAAGGAGACACATTAGAAAAAAAATACAAATAAATAAGATAAGAATCATAAGGTACTCACTCATAATCATCCAACATATTTTCAAAGGAATGTTGCCGAAGAATAAACATCCAGAAAGTCTATTGAAATGAATAAGAAGGTTTTCCGAGGAAATTCCATAAGAACAATACCTCCACATCCTTAGAAGTCAAAATGATTAAATTGACAAATGTACTAATAAATCCTGTCAACTTTAGGTTGGGAAATTAGAACTTTATGGGTAGTTGGGATGGTGGAATCTTCCATAATACTAATGAATAAAACATTGGAAATAATGGAAACCATGGTACCATTTGATATAAACAAAAAACATTATGGTCAATTCAAGAAATATAAATTAAGTGAGTGAATGGCGAGATGTCATGGGATGCAACATCAAAATGGAGGTAGCGACACGATGGATCTCATGGCATCCTATTAATTCGATGCACACAAGTGGTAATATTTTCCATCTCGACCAAAACCACACAATTCAAAGGACAAAGAGTACTTGAACTTCATACCTCTTGCATATGATGATGATCACATCTGTGTTGAAGGAAATTATAGAGATTTATATTCGTTATTTGTTGACCGCATATGGTATTAGGAGAATGTTATTAGAACTAACAAAATAGTTACCTCATAACCTGTTATACCTTTCGAATTTGGGATTTCAATTTGGATAGAAAGGCAAAGGACTCTGCTAGCGAATTTGGCAAGTCTTGTGGAGCAATTACACCCAGAATAATATGTCTATCCTCTTTAGTGGCATAATAGAATTACAGATTGGTTCTTCACCCTATTTTAAGTTCTTCTTGTATATGTTTGGCCCCTGATATGATCAACAAAGTAAAGAAGGTTATTCTTGTGTAGAAAAAATATGTTCTTATGTCTCCTGTGATCTGATATGGCTCTCGAAGGGTGAATGTAGAAGTTACTTAACACATGGAAGAGTCGATGGCATGCTTGACAACTTTCTAGGTTGGAACTTTTGTAGTTGTGCATTGAGCTACTCAACAAAATTGGGAGGCATACACTATTGAAGGCTCACCAGGTTGAACAAAGTATTTGAAGATCAAGATAAGTTGTTCAATGGGATTGGGAAATAAAATGGCAGTTGAGGAAAGTAATGTTATTGCACTAGGAAAAAGGGAGGGGACCAAGAGAAATCGGAGCCCTTACTTTTCTTAACTTGTGCAAATAAATATGTGGGCTCGGAAAGATGGAGAACTTGGTATCAATAGAAAAGTGAGGTGCACTAGATGAAAGTGTCAGGAAAGAGGAACACATATCCTAGGACACATGGACACAATGCAATTAGATATGCTCATCAATAATATGAAGTAGCAGGAGCAACTAGAAATTATTGTAAACCTTATGGAGGAAGTCCAAGATTTCAAGGGAAGGATGACCAAACAAATAGATGAAACCAATGCACTTCATCAAGAGATTGTTGTTTTACAAGACCAAACCTATGCTTTGAATCTCAACCTCAAGGATCCTAGTGTGGAAAGCAAGCAAGAAGGCAGGTTTCTCCCAAACCTCAATGGACTCTCGAAAGAGGAAAGTAATAATTTGCATTGATGTATGCTTGTTACAAGTTTTTCTTTATGTTAGGAAGATTTTGTAGGATGTACTCCTACAAGCATGTACTGAAATATGCAATATTATGCAATCCCTCGGATGTATCAGAAATCACCACACAAGGGGAAAATATGTTAGATGACCAATTGTAACAAATCTCTTAGGTATTTGTTGCGATCAACCAGAGACTTAGTACAAAAAACCTACACATTCCTATTAAAAAATAAATAAAGATTTTTGTGAAGTCACAGTTTTAGTGCAATGTTGATAGTTGAACGTTTTGATATAGCAAAATTATTGTAGTATGTGCATTAGTAATTTTTATCTCAAATTAGTATACTAGCTCTTTTTATAATTATGTGTTTTAATATGAAATACTTTTTTTATCTATGCCTAAAATTAAGTTTCATATGGAACAAAGTTAAACTCCAGGAGTGATGTGTAAAGAAATTTTATTTTTATTGAGTGTTCAAATGCTGTTATTTTGAGCAAAATTTCCAAATAATTTATATAATGGTAACTAGTTATATATATATATATATATATATATATATATATATATATATATATATATATATATATATATATATATATATATATAAGGAGGTGATTCACTTCATCTTTTAAAAAACAAAAGTATATTATGTTTTCATTCATGTTAAAAAAATTGTTAAAATAAAAGCAACTTTTTATAAACTTTTATAGTGAAATTCGGTATTGGTCAACTCTTAACACATGATGGGATAAAAGCATCTAAGATTTTTACCATATTAAAAAAGTTGAAAATAAATATTATTATCTTTTAAATTGTACAATTTATAATCACATTCAAAATATTTATGAAATTATCAATTTAATAATCTTTTATGTTTATAAAAGTAAAGGTAAAATAATCATTTTAGTAAACCTTACTCATCATTATTATAAAAACACTACTTATTTTACTACTATAATGTTATGCCCTTATATCAATAGGTGTCATATATCATGATTGACTTGATGAGCTATGTAATATGTTCATACCTTTACTTGTTGCAAAGGTTTTTCATATTTTCAAAAAAAAAACAAATCAAAAAATTTAAAAAATGTAAAGAGGGTATGCCCTAAAAGAAAAATCAAAGGGTAAAGAATAAAATATGGTCAAAAAAATAAAATAAAATGAACCCCAACAAAAAGAAAAGACCAGGAAAGTGTGCAAGTCTAAATGCCACTACCTTTTCACTGTTGTAGAATAAACAATTGTATGCAGCTTGTCACTTATGCCACAATTCATGAATAGTCAAACAATTTAAACTTGGCTAGTTCATATTTCAATTTCATGTTGTGGGAATAAAGAATAAAGATCTGACCAAACAGTGTAATCTTGGAAAATAAGTAGATAGGTAGAGTGAATAAAAGGAGCTCAATAGTTTAATCTAAGCCCTTGGATGTAATAAGTGTAGACTTAGATAGGAATTGCCATGTAAAAGAAAAGAAAAGTTTGATTAGGGTTTGCTAGTCTAAGTGCACCCTAATTTAGAAGTAAAAATGTTAGGTTAAAGTAGGTAGTTGATGGTTGTATAATAACACGTGGCAAATGATGATGTTCAAATATGCAAATCTTTTATTTTCATCATAAAGCAAAGGCATGCAGTACATAAAAGACATATCAAGAAAACAAAGTCAGAATAATTAACCCCTTACTCATTTTCTTTAAATTTTCACTAATTTCCCTTAAGTACCAAGGTATTTATTAAACTAAAGGGGCTCAGAGCATTTCATTGACTTCTGGAGGGACATAACTCTCAGCCCAATAATTTATAAAGCCTAAGTACTTAAAACCATTCATTAAATCATCGTACCCATTCATAAATCATTCATTCATTTGATAAATTTTTCCTAAGTAAAATTCTATTTTACTTAGAAAAATTACAATGTTTTCTATAAAAACATTTTTTCACTTTAAGCCTAAGTTTGAATACGCACATCAAATGTTTTTATACTTAGCGTTTTTCCATTTATTATGTCATATTAACTACTAACTTGTATTAATTTATAAATCCCTTATAAAGTTTACCCGCTCCCGTATTATTGTAACTATGTTAAAAACCCTGAAATATTAATATCTTGCCCCTTTGGTTAAAATATAACCATAATCCATTGTAAATAGGGATTAATTAGTTAATTCGTAACTAATTAATAGCCCTAACCCCCGCCACAATAAAAAGGGATTAATTAACCCTCACAGTTAATTAACAGCCTCCTCGACCAATCCTGTCACCTTCGATATGATTAAATAATTCTTAAATATATCGGGCTTGTCTTTGTTAAACCCCTGTCACTTCGTATCTCCCTACAATTGTCCAATCAAGTTCCAGAGATCCAACGGCTATTATGCATATCGCAGGGGCCTTTGTGACCGCACGTTAGCGTGCGATCACAAAGCGGTTTCATGTACAGTGCCCCTGCCACACGTTAACCTTTCTATGGAATCACCGGCTCAAGGCTAAATACCACCTCTCCCCATAAGCGGTGTGATATAAACCGCTTATCGCCTCCAAGAAAAACAACAAAACATCTTGTCATTCCCTACTATCATCACCCGCCCAAATCCCAAAACCCGCCATCTCTTGACTTTGTGCATAAAACAAAACAAGTCATTTTCATTGTTTTACTCTGTAAACCTGTATGCCCATGCAAATGAACGTCGAGGTCAACTAGCTTGAGTTTTTAGTCGCCAACTTGCTCCAAACCTTGTAGCCGACGCCGCCCAGAACCCTCCAGCGACACCCAGTGCCTGCCTTTCATCGCTCATCCCCCAAAAGCAGGTATTTATCAAATTACCGACAAAAAACCCTACAAATACTTGTTTTCCACGGTAAATTTACTAAAAGAGCCCAAAATCACCATATTTCTGTTACTATTTTTGTCATTCAAGTCCTCCAGACCCTCTATTCTGGACATTTTTTGCAAAGAAAACCTTAGTTTTCTTTCTGAATCCACAAGAACTAGAAATGGAAACCTTGGTGGCTTTGAACGTTGCGCCCATTAATGCTCCTTATCAATATTTAGACTATCTGCCTCTAGCAGATAAGGAATTCCAAATAAAAGACTTAACCACTGATAAAAATCAGCTCAAAGTCTTTTGTCAATGTAGAGATAACTACTTGAATGGCTATGATGCCATAGGACTATGGGAATCCAATCTCCCGATATACTTTCTCCCCTCTGTTCATGTTTTCCCTAACATAATCCATCAGTTCCATGCCAATTATGACCTCAACTGTAGAGCAGTCATGTCTCCTAACCAGACAGTCATTTTCCCAATAACTGCTGAATCAATCAATGAGATGCTGCAATTTCACTCTAGCCAGGCCCTCACCCCCATTTCCATTTGACATTTACTTGAGAAATCAACCAAAATGTCCCAATCTGAACTTGATCGCCTCTGCTAGACCTTCATATTAAAACAATATCAAACTAAGGATCCACCTCATTATTTGCAAGTTTTCTTCATAGATAGGGGTAAAATCATAGTCGATATGATATCTGCAGTCATGGGATTCAACACTAGTGAGTATGTAGATGAACTAACCCTAGTGTTGTTGTCTATCTTTACTCCTAGACAACCCCCTACTGTCAAGTATGATTATGCCTCATACATTGTTGATAAAATTTATGACCAATTCATGAGACTAAGAATGAAAGGGTCTTCAATTTTTCCACCTTTATATATCACCTCATCCTCTACTACCAATCAGACAAATTCTCATTTTCTGTCATGAAACTCGATACTAAGAGTAATCCAAGGTCTGTCATATTTTGGACTTCCATCTTCCATAAATCTTTTGACAACTCTTATTCCTATAATGAGTTCATTGATCAGTTTGTCCACCCAATGACCACCTTTCTGACAGCGATTCCACCTCCCAGAATCAGTGATGACATTAAGAGAATCCTTTAGCTCTCCAAAATATATAGAGTGGGTGACTAGTATTTATACTAGAACCATACAGAAACCAGAGTATATGGGTGTGAGCTTTCCCCATTTAAGCAGCCCAGATATGTTCCAATGAGACTGTTTGCATTGGAATATTACAGACAGATGATAAACTCATATTTGGTTCATTTTACCAAAGCTAAAAAGAAAACACAACTCAGAATCAAGAATGAATTAGGCCCTTTCATCTGCAATACTAGAGAAGCATGGAAAGAAGCAGTGTAAATCCTAGAAGATCATCCGAAACTACACAAAAGTTATAGTTGGATTCCTTATGATCCCTATAGTTTCATCTATGAAAGAAGGATGAAAAATAGACTATCACCATACTTACATCACAAAATTCTAGAGATTGAACAATTTTCTAACATGGATGAATGGAGGGAAGGTACCTCAGTAGAAATTGATACTAAGCAAGTCAATATAGAAAATGTAATGAGGGATCTTGAAAAAACACTTGACCTAGATTCTTTTGGACAGGTACAGTTTGAAACTTCTCAAAGATTAGCATCAGGGATCAGTGCCTCTACAGCTGAAACCTCTCAGAGGCACTCACAGGATACCATTACACTACTTGCACGGACATCTAAGGGAAAAGAACCATAGACCATCACCTAAGCAACAGAACAATCAGTCATGTCTAAACAGCCTAAAACTTCTCAATGAGTAGGCTCAAACACAGGCTCACCCAACTCAAGTTAATGTAGAAGAGCCCCCAATTTGGCAAACTCCTCTGAATGAGGAAAATAACAAAAAGAGAGACGAGGAAGTAGCTACCCCTGCTAGTGGTCCACCAGAACAGCCTGGTGCTAAAAGGCACAAGCTAAATTCTCATTCAAAAGAGGAATTTTTTGAAGAAACCGCAGATAGCCAAATAAAAGAAGGTGTAGACAGTCACGAGACTTTCCTAGTAAGTGGGACACCTTCTAGCTCATAGAAATAGGAGCTGGAGAGACAACAGAGTACTGAAGTATCATCCTTTAAGCCTCTAGGAAATGAGAATCTAGATTTAAAAAAAAACAAATCAAAGAAATAAAAGCTAAGAATGAGCCATTAAGGATCCAAGTCTACAATCAGTATTTAAAAATGGCTCCCACCAATTAGAATAGGTTGATGTTAGTCTACGACATCAAGGAGGACAAAATGAAAATGAGCCTCTTCAAGCCTAAAGTACAACAATCTCAGATAGCTGTAGATTACCTTCAAACAAATTTTGAGGTCATGGCAAAGGATATTCATCCCTTGGGTCAAATTGAGTTACACAAGCAAACAGGGGAAATGATATATTCAACATTGACTGGTATGGCCATGATGGCCCAAAGATTAGAAAATTCTTTAAATAATACAATTGCCTAATTACAATTGGAGAGGGCCTCCTCACAAGCTAAAGATAACATAATTAAATCTTTGGAAGAGTTAGTGATTATATTGGGTCATAATCCAAAGGATGTAAAGACTGAAGAAGCCTTAATAAAGAAAAAAGATGAAGACATAGTTTCCTTGAGAAAACAACTAAAGTTACCACCATCAAGACATTCACAAACTGTAGAAATTGTTTAGAAGAAGTCTGAAGAAGAGCTTATGGACTTAGTCCTACAGCTTAATGAACAGTTGAAGGAGAACAACAAGAATTAGAAAAATCACTCAAGAGCAAGCAGGGAGAGTCGACCTCTCAGCCTCCAAATGTGATACCAGTGGTCTCCATTGTAGTCCCTTCAACACTGGCAACAGCTCTGGCCATAGTTGAAGTACTCTCAGGTATAAATACAGGAACGGCACCAGCAAAAACTTCAGGTTTAAACACAAATGAATTGACAAAATCAATGGAGGAGATGAAGCTCCAAGTCTCAAAATTAAAAAAGGTAAGAGAACAATTTGTCACCTTAGAACAGAAATATGATCTTTCCAAAATTGATTTTGCTAAAAAAGTGAGGGAAAATAAAGGGTTAGCACAACAAGTGAAATCATTAAAGAAAGACCTCACCTTTGAAAATCCCTTAGCAGAAATTAGGAAGATTCTTTGGACCAATATCACTCAGTCAATAAACGATATTTGGCCATTAATACAAATAATTTTTGAATAGATTGATTTGGTAAAGATAGCTTTTTAAGAAATCCAGAAAACTAAGGAAGAATTAGGAAGGATGCCTGAGGAAGCTACCAAGGTTATAAATTTTTTGAATAGCAAAAATGAGTACCAGCTTGAAGAGCTGGGCATTAAAGACAGAACAGAGACTATTCTAGAAGTTAAGAAGGTATTAACCAAAAGGTCTGTAACGCAGAATTTGGAGAGGAGATGCCAAAACATGCAAGAGGAGATTAATGTGTTCATGGAGAAATTTGGTATTTTGTATAGCAAAGAACTCCTTAGCCCTTTAGTTATTAATGATAAATTGATAAGGAATATAGATTATGTTGACAAATTGGCTCAATATGCAGATAACCAGGCTAGTTCATCAACTAGTACATCGCACCAAAGGCACTGCCTACAGGCAGAGTTCTCTATGACAGTCTAGAGAACCTTTTCTATGTTGAACATGAGTTAAAGCATTTGCTTCCAGTTTAGCCTACTTTTTTGAAATACACCGAGGCTGACGATATCCTTAGGAAGCTTCAAAGGACCAGAATATCACAGGAAAAATGGTGGACAGACATGATAGAAATTTTGTAATTTATCCTTAGTAAAAAAGTAAAATTTCATTATTTACTACGATGAACAAGGTTCAAATAAGTAAAGAGTATCAAAACAGTTCAAAAAGTATTAGTAAGAAGATGAAAAGCAGAACCGCCAGCACTGATTTATGAGGAAGACAACAATATGATTCATCACAAGGTCTGCCTTAAGCTCATTCACTAAAATAGGGACAGCAAGCCATCAGTTTACTTTATCTTTTATCTTCGAAACCATCTGTCTCTACTTTCATATAACATATATTTAGTCATCCTCGAATATATCTCTCTTTGTTATGAGATATTTTATTGTAAAACTTTTATATAAATACTCCCTCATTCGGAGTATTAAGGGTGGATTCTTAGACATTTTTGTAAAACTGATTACTTTGGAATAAAGTGTTGTTGGACCAAATATTGCATGGCTAGATGGATGAAGAATTGATACAAAGGACTTTTCACAGGATTCATGTGTAAAACACCAGACAAATAAGTATTTTGTAACTCATGTATTATTTTTTCTTGTTTAATATTTCAATTAAGTTTCATATCTGAATATTAAAATGAAAAAGTATGATTCAAAAAGTGCTTAAGTGCAATCTATTTTCAATCGTTTTTATTCTTAATGTTTTCCTCTAAACTATCATAGGTGAGGAATTCTTAATTGCTCCTGCTGCTTAGTTTATTATTTGATCATTTAGTAAAAAATTCTTAATTGCTTTTTATTGGTGATCATCTAAATTCTATCTTCTCAAAACATGTGGAATGATTCTTAATTGCTCTTCTTCCCTTTTGAGCCCATCCCATCCTTTCAAGTTATCATTTGCTCCCTGTTTAGCTATCTTGTCCTGTGAAGCCATCCTTTGTTGAAAAACCAAATCTAGTTGAGCCATCTTCTGTTGACTTCATTAGCCCAATTGCCTGAAATATTCAGTTCTACCCATCTGCTACTGAATTTCACCACCAAACACAATCAAAATCCTCAAGCTTTCATAACTAACCTAATATCTATAAAACCAAGCTAAACCTTAAAGAGAGAGCCCTATCTGAGTATAGATTTGCTAGATTTTGTACTTAAAAGTTGGTTTGTGGCTACCTCGGACCCCTTTACTTCTTCTTACAACTTCTACGAAAATCTGAGTGCTAACATAGTGGCGACCATACTGGGGAACCAGTTCCTCAGTCAAAAAAATCTTTAGGAAAGTTTAAATTCAAATCTAAAGCATCTTAAAGAAATCATAGAAGTTGTTTGTTGATATTAACTTAGAAAATCAAAACCAAGAAACCTGGCTTCAGAAAGGACTCATTACACTAGATAAAATTATGATCCTAATCCACCACAAGTGTTTGATAACCCCAATCTAATCCCCAAAATTCTTAGGAGACAAGAAAGTTAGGAAAGTACTGCTAGTTCTCGACCCACCTACAGATCAAGATCTTGTCCTATTAGGTGGATTTGTCTTGAAGAAGAACCCTTTGATGAACACTTTGAAACCTCTTTGTTTAGAACATCTTTTGATTTTGAATTAATTGATTTGGTCCTAAACCTGGTATTCATCGAAGAATTACAGTTTGAAGCTGTCAGTTTCTCAATTGACAGACATTTGCAGAATTTAATACAATCTAAGCTTACCTCTGAAGGGACACCCAATCCCTTTATAACCACTGTTGCTTCTACAAGTTAATCACCATTTCCTCATCCATCTCAACCTCAAACCACTCCACATTAGACCACCTCTTCTACTCCTCCATCTACAACCCAAAAACCCATTGTTATCTATATCTCAGCTGTTGTTTCATCATTACCTATAGCCATGGCAAACACGTATACCCCCTTGGTTTTACCAGCAAACTTAGGTGCCATGCCTCGGGACTACCAAAGTAAAATCACTCCATTTGATGTTACTGGTAATTAAACAACCCAACAACATACCCAAAAAATTACCGACTACTTTGAAATATATGAGATAGATACTGATGATGTAAGAATGAGAATATTTGTTCAGAGTCTAACTGAGGAAGTCAGAACCTGGTTTAGGGCTCTAGCAACAAACAACATAGACAACCTAGAAACCCTTTATAGAAAATTCCTGAATTGATGGGAGAAAAAGAAAGATCCTCTTCAGATCCTTTCTGAGTATGAAAACCTCAAGAGAGGAACACAAGAAACTGTGCAGGATTACTGCACTAGATTCAAAAATGTCTACAATGCCATCCCTCAAAACCTCAGACCCCCACCTAATTTGGCCTTAATGAAATTCCCAGATGGATTTGATTCAGATATGGCTTTTCAGCTAAGGGAATGAGCCCCTAGAAATTTAGAAGGTATGCAAAGTATAGTTGTCAATGTTGAAGCCAACCTGATGTCTAAAAGAGCCAAAGTTAGGAGTGAAAGAAGGATACTAGTGAAAGAAGAAGAATCACCTTTTGAACAGAAACTGGATGCTATAATGAAAGGGATGGTAGACTAGGAGACATAGTGGAAACAATTGAAAGAAAATCCCCTTGGGATGGTCAGGCAACCAACATAGGGAGAAATCCTAATTTCCGAAAAAATAAAAACCAGAACCCTCAGAAGACTGGTCGAGATCAAAATATTAGACTCCCTTTCCAAGAGAATTATGTAGAAGCTTTGTTAGGCCCCTATACTACTAGTGTAACCCCTTATTGTTATTAGTACAACCCCCTTATTATATTGATGTACCCATGTAGTGCCCATATTGTTACTATTGTGCCCCATAGAAGCCCACTATTGTTATTATTGTGCCCTTACATTATTATTGTTATGTCGGTTCTGATTATGTTATGAGTCCTTAGACTCCTATATATAGAAAGGAGGTCTTTTCATTTGTATCATCCAAGAATTGTTCATTTATGTAATGTAAAGGAGGTTTCCTCCTTGAAGAG
>APFE031756836.1:154900-171548 GCA_000404065.3 Pinus taeda | reverse complement strand
AAATAGTAAACTGTGCTACAATTTAGGAAACTGAAAAGACTGAAAGAGACAGTTGTGGGGGTCCAAATGGGATAGGTGGGTGGCCACCAACATCCATCTGGATCAACAACCAGCATTGATTTATGAGGAAGACAACAATATGCTTCATCATAGGGCCTTCCTCCAGCTCATTCACCAAAACAGGGACAACAAACCATCAGTTTACTATATCTTTTATCTTCGAGACCATCTGTCTCTACTTTCATGTAACATATAGTTAGTCATCTTAGAATAGATCTCTCTTTGTTATGAGATATTTTATTGTAAAACTTTTGTATAAATACTCCCTTATTCGGAGTATTGAGGGTGGATTCTTAGACAATTCTATAAAACTAATTACTTTGAAATAAAGTGTTGTTGGACCAAATCTTGCATGGCTGTCTGGATGAAGAATTGATACAAAAGACTTTTCATAGGATTCATGTGTAAAACACCGGACAAATAAGTATTCTGTAACTCATGTGTTATTGTTTTCTTATTTAATATTTCAATTATGTTCCATATCTGAATATTAAAACAAAGAAGTATAATTCAAAAAATGCTTAAGTGCAATATGTTTTCAATCGTTTTTATTCTTTATGTTTTCCTCTAAACTATCACAAGCAAGGAATTCTTAATTGCTCCTGCTTCCTAGTTTATCATTTGATCATTTAGTACAAAATTCTTATTGCTTTTTATTGGTGATCATCTAAATTCCCTCCTCTCAAAACATGTGGAAGGATTTTTAATTGCTTCTTCCCTTTTGAGCCCATACTATCCTTTCAAGTTATCATTTGCTCCTTGTTTAGCTATCTTGCCCTGTGAAGCCATCCTTTGTTGAAAAACCAAATCCAGTTGAACCATGTTCTGTTGACTCCATTAACCTAATGGCCTGAAATATTCAATTCTACCCATCTGCTATTGAATTTCACCACCAAACACAATCAAAACCCTCATGCTTTCATAACTAGCCTAATATCTATAAAACCAAGCTAAACCTTAAAGAGAGCGCCCTTTTTAAATACATATTAGCTAGATTCTATACTTAAAAATTAGTTTGTGTTTAGTTCGAACCCCTTTCCTTCTTCTTACAACTTCTAAGAAAATCTGAATGCTAACATACAAAATATAATATCACTAAAGAATTTAATGACTCTCTTCCAATTTTATAATAACCATTATCTTGATGATGGTTCCTCACTGTCCTAATGATAAATCCTCTTTGCGATTAGAAACGACGACACATACCATTTGAGAAAATTTGAAATATTACTCTACAATGCTGATGTAATATTAGAATATAACTTTGTGTCTTAATATTAAATTATTTGTACTATGTCTTGAATATCAATGCTGCTTAACGATAATTCCTACAATAAAATATCGATAATGTTGTATTTCCATCGCCGAGTTGAAAAACTTGAAGACAAGTGATAACGCATTAGTTGATGCTTTGATTGTCAATTAATATTCTTTTAATTAAAAATCAAATACAATCTGTAAAGTTAACTTTATACTTTTGTTTTCCTTTTAATTGTTAATTTTATTTTAATTATCCCTACAGTAAAACAAGTGATAACGCATTGGTTTAAGCCTTGAATATCAATTAATTTCTTTTTGACTAAAAATCAAATGAAAATTGGTAAGTTAACGTTATGAAATTATTATTTTTTTTAATTATTTCGAGCGTGATTTGTTTGTTGAGTTGTATTTTTATTTTGTCACTATGGTTTTTCAGTCTGCCGTAGGACCATACACTTAATTGGTGTGAGTTTATTTCATTGCACCTTCACTGCTTTTTATTTTATTTGATTTTACGAGACTTGATTGTTGTGTACACAAATCCTCTGATCAGGGTACAACGTGACCATGTGACAAATATTCATATGGATTTAAAGGTAGAGCATGCCCGTAGTTTGATCTCACTTGAAGCCTAGTCATACAAAATCTTATTCAAGGTAAAAAAGTTTAATGGGTAACCGTTATTTTAAGTTTCTCACTTCAATGTAAGAATATTTGAACGTGCTATGGGATAGTTTATATTGATATGTTAAAATCAAATGAAAATGTGTAAATTTAATTTTATAAAATTAAATTAATTTATTTTTTCAATATTTTTATTTTTGTTCGTTTTTGTTTTTATTTTGTTACGATGGTTTTACGTGAATCATTAGTAGGATATAAATTATATAAGGTAATGTGTAAACTATGTACTTGAGCATCATACTAATGTATAAAGACAAAATTGTTCTTAGGTTAATTATTTTAGTAATAAGTGTAGAGGTTTCTTTTATCAATTATTTTAGTAATAAGTGTAGGCATTATTTCCTAGTTTATTCTTTGCAGATATTTTAGGTTGTTTTAGTATTCTATGTATAATATTTTAATATTTCTCGTGAGGTACTATTTAAGTAGATATTTTGATATCTAATTGATGCATTTTCCTAGTAAATTGAGTTTCAATGACAAACTTTTCATATTGTAGTTATTTTAGTAAGTACAAACATTTTTTCGTAGTATGTTTTTTTTTTTTTTTAACTTAGGTGGATCCTTTAGCTACAAGGTTCCACAATTGACCTGTATTTTGCTTGATACACTCATTTGAATCCTATTATTTTGTTTCCTTAAGGTGGAAGTGGATCCCCTTTGCAATTTCTTCTAAGTGCATTATGTTCAACTTGCATTACATCTCTTCAATTTTCCACTTGAAGAATTGGCAACTCCTCTAGTCATTTACACATTTGCCCAACAATAGAAATAACATTACATGTTGGTTGTAATAAAGGATTGGTCTTTGTGATACTCAAATGCATGTCCCTCCAAAATAGATGTCTTTCCCACAACGCTATTTGCTTCTTTCTTCGCCTTTTTCTAAACCACCGGCAAGATGGAAGGCCATGCCCCATCTTTTGATCTTGGAACTAAGAAAGTTGAAGTCCTCATGGAAGGTGAAATCATGGAGTCCTTATTATTTCTGTAAGTTCCAGATATGCATGTGATTTGTGAAGATCAAGCTACACTATCGATAGAAAGTTCATATTTGGTACAAGTGACCTCTTTCATCTTTTTATCCTTTTCATAATATCATTATGAATGACTAGCAGAATCATTGAACTTGATGCACCACAAATCCCAACATCATACCCTAGGATTTTAGCTAAGTGGTACATCAATTGGCTAACCCCTCTTGTCATTTGCTATCCACACAATTTACAAGACAATCTTTGTCAGTTTTTCCCATCTTCAAGTTCATCATATTGTCAAATTGGTTCGGAAGGAATTGGCACATTGGCAAGACAAAACTTTACTTCCAACTTCAAACTTAGGGAAAAAGAAAATTTAGAAGAAAATGAACATCATGATAGAAAAACGCAACTTGTTCGTAAATTTTTTTTCGAGCCATGAAAAATAATAATAATAATAGGAAAGCAACATGGACTTTGAAAACTTTGTATACATCTTAGAAAAATAAAGTAGTTAAGATGGTAGAATTTGAGGAAGAAACTAAGCATTTGAAAATATCATCATGGGAATTAATATGATCTTTAGGGTTGATGCACCACAATTCCCAACATCATGCCTCAATTTTTTAGCTAAGTTGATTTATGTCTTATAAAACATAACTCTAATTGTGAAATTTACCATAATTATTTTTGAAAATCACAAAGAATATTAGTACATTAATAGCATGGAATAGAATTGATTCTCAACAAAAAAATCTAAGTTGATGGCCATTTGAAGTGATTTTATTATTTAGCTTTCATGAAGTCTATAATATACCCATTCTGAGTAAATGATGAAATGTTTATTTTTTCATTATTCTAGTCTAATTTAACTCTATTAATTCTAAGGAAAAATGTGCTTAGCTTTAGGAATTGTGCAATCAATATTATGACATTATTCATAGATATATGTTAATATAAAGTGCAAGAAATTTTCAATAAGGTGTCTAGGGTTGTTCATTTTGCAACTATATTTATAATGCATAATAACTAATTCTTTTAATCTATAGTTTCACTAATTTTATACTAAGCCACAGGGACAAGCTGCTATGTAGCACTTATTTAAGTATGTAATGATATCAAAAGATAAAGATAGACTATTTTACAACTATATCGTTATGTAATATAGTAATAAGTAAATTTTGTAATAAATTTATTTGATTATTTGATCATTTAAAAAAACAAGGATTAACTATTGTGTAGCTGTATTTTTATTCATATATTAATAAAATGGAAGAATTAGATTATAATAGAAGAAAAAAATGTTAATAAAATGAAGCAATCAATCAAAGTTTTATAATATAGTATTTTTTATAAAACATTAAAAATAAAATTAGTGATTAGAAATTAATTTTAGAGATTATGTGGGGAATATATTGGCTAAGAGCATAATTATGATGCTCTAATTTTATGTGCTACTTAATTCTAGTCATATTTGAAAATGGGGATAAAAGCATTCCCTCTAAATATAATACTATTGTGATTAGCGACACTTTACTCAAGCTAGATGGAATTATTTTAGAAAAGAAGATTAACCTATTATTAGAAAGCCATAATAATAAAGCTAAATACCAAGTTTATCTTAGGAATATCATTCAACTATGAACCACCTTGTTGCAAGAAGAATTTCAAAATGATAAAGCTAATCACTTATGTTCTTTCATTGACTTCAGAAAAGCTTTTGGCATCACTCTTAGGAAAAAAATATGGAAAAGGGTGGAAGATGTAATGGTTCCTCTCAAGTTGAGGGTTGTTGGGATAAGGCTACAGAAGAATGTTATTTCCAAATTTAGGACCATTGGGTGTTGGTTGGAAGAAATTTGATAGAATATTAGAGTTCAACAAAGGCGTCTCTTATCTCCTACCATTTTTGTCATATAAATTGATATTCTTCAAGAGTGTTTGGAACTGATGTAAATTTTATTGATTTCACAATCACTAGTAGACTCATAACTCTTCTCCTTTATGTTAATGATATTATTCTTTTGGCAAGGAGTCATTATGGTTTTGGTTTGTATCTAAGAATCCTCCAAAAAATTTGATCCAAGATGTATATGGTTGTTAATACTGCAAAAACTATATCCACAATATTTAAATTCAAAAAGATGACATAGGATACCTTCATATATGACAAATCCTACTTGGATGAAGCTCTCTAAGACAAATATCTTGGAATTGGTATCCATCACTAGCTCAACTAGAATTATAGCATGGAGAAAAGGATAAATGGAGTTCAAATTACTTACTATGGGATTGGAAACAATTGCATGTTTAGTAGAACATTTGATATGGGATTAAGAAAGAAACAAACTCCTCTTTGTGACTCTTGTCAGACATGTTATTTACATGGATGTGATATTTTTGGATAAATTATCTCCAAGAATTCATGGAGAAGGATACAACATATCAAAAATCTATTTATAACCTACAATCTTAATATTAAAATAATTACTCCTTACCTTATCCTCTAAATTGAAGCAAGTCCTTGACCCATTCAAAGCATGGCATATGTATCTTATATATGTATCTTATGTTTATGAATTTAAATAACATGGAAGCTAAGAGGTTTCCTAAAACTGCTTCTAACTCTAGCCAAGCCGCCCTAGCTTAAGCTCAAGTTGGGGATGATAAATGAGCAGATAATTTTGTAGAATAAGGATAATATTAAAATATTATTACTTCAAAATTTAAGGAAAATTTTTGGAGTGATAAAGAATTATAAGGAAAATGGAAATTAAGATATTATAAATATGTGATCAACCTCAATCTCAAAAATCAAAAGTGTTTCTCTGGATTAACTAATGTTAAAGAAAAATGAACATTAACATAGGTTAGGCATGTTAGTCATCTTAGGGCTCATATAACCTAGCAAACAAAAACAAAAACAAAAAATCCACTAACTTTCATTGAAAATAACATAAACTATTTTCAAGACAACTCCTAACAAAAAATTCATAGATATATTCAATAAAAAAAAAAAAAAAAACTTTACTAACTACCTTTCAATGAAAATAGCATATAACCTTCACTAACTACCTTTCAATGAAAATAATATATAACGTAACAAACAAGAAGAAAAAACCCCACTAACTTTCATTGAAAATAACCTAAACTATTTTCATGAAAGCTCATTAGAAAAGAAAATGAGCAATACAAAAAAATCTTTGCTAATTATTATTAAATGAAAATAATATTAACTTTTTGAAATCTAGAAAGGTAAAAATCATGCTATGTTTTATCCATATATTTTATAAGAAGAATACATATATTTTAATAAACTTTTGTCATATTACTTGCTAGAATTGATATTTAAAAGGGTCAAAATCATACTATATTTTATCTATATATTTTATAAGAAGAATACATATATTTAACGGACTTTTGTCATGGTACTTGCAAAAAATGATTTTAGGTGTGAGCAGGATTCCGTTGCTTTCTCACACTCACCCAAAATAACTCCAATTTACTTAATTCACTCCATTCATTAGAAAAACATATTTTAAGAATTAAGAATTAAGAATTAAATAATATCACATTTATAACCCGCCCGAGACTTTTGGGATTTACTTAATTCACTCCATTCATTTTAAAACATATTTTAAGAATTAAGAATTAAATAATATCACATTTATAACCCACCCGAGACTTTTGGGGTTTACTTAATTCACTCCATTCATTTTAAAACATATTTTAAGAATTAAGAATTAAATAATATCACATTTATAACCCACCCGAGACTTTTGGGGTTTACTTAATTCACTCCATTCATCTTAAAACATATTTTAAGAATTAAAAATTAAATAATATCACATTTATAACCCACCCGAGACTTTTGGGGTGTGAAGGAAAAAGACACAAAATGAATATAAACATGGGAGAGCGAAACTAAGAAAAACGACACGTTGAAACATTGTTCAAGAGTTTTGTATTTCCATGGAAGTAGTACATATATATCCTCTCCGATCTCACTCATAAACATATTATTTAGTGTCATAGAAATGATGAGGACATTATGAGGTGTTTTTCATGTAAACACATAATATTAAATAGTGTACTTATGCTCCGTCCACCATCCACGTCATACAGGTTGCAGGCCAACCGCACCAACTCTGCGTCCACCTCACACGTTCACAGCAGAAACTCGGCTCATTACACATTCAAGGGAGTTCAAACCAATAATGGATCATTATTCCGACGCTTCACCTTGCAGTGGTATAGCGCTGATACTACTGCTACAGGCCAAAAAATGAATTTCATATTTAAAAAGGGCAGCAAATTTATAATCATGAGTACGATATAAAACTACGAAAAACGACACGTTAGAAAATTTGTTGAAGAAAGAATGTTATTAGGATCTTCAAATCAATCAAATGAAAGAATGTTAGTAACTTGCATAAAAATGTACACTTACACGTATGAAATGAGCAATTAAATCTGTTTTTTATTTTCTTTTTAATTAAAAAATCTGAAACCTAAAACCTTCGCGCGTGGCTTTAAAATGGCCCACAAACGTGCATGTGAATTATTGTAAGTGTGCGTGGCTCTGTGACGCCCACATATTCATGCGGATTATTGCATTTGGCAGTTATAAGTAGAGATTAATGCTACAGCTTTCATCATTGTTTCTTCTCTCTTCAGATTCTGTGAATATTTCTCCTCAGCTGTAGCCACATCTGTAACCAGGCCGCGACCATGGCCGAAGAGCAAGTAAAAATAAAGATGGTGGGTGTTTCAGCAGTGGTACCGGCCATCCCCACTGAGAAGCATACCATGTTCCTCTCCAACCTCGACTTGATTTGGATTCCCATCGCTAACTCTCATTCCGTTATGTTCTATAAAACAAATCCAGACTTGGATTTTACTGCGGTCACGGATATGTTGAAGAGGAGCCTTGCGCTGGTTCTGGTGGAGTTCTATCCAGTTGCAGGTCGGTTGAGCACCAAGGGATCAGGTCGGCCTGAGATTGACTGTAACGATGCCGGGGTGGAATTCGTGGAAGCATCGATTGATATGGCTTTTGAAGATCTCGAAAAAGATGGGTTTCGGCACAGAAGCTTTTTCAAGGAATTTGTTCCACTCCGTGATGGTTCGAAGCATGAAAACTACGACGGGCCGCTTTTCTCGGTGCAGGCATGTAAAATTCTTGTTAGAATTGTTTTCTAAATGATGAAATTAAGGTTTTATTTCATATATATATACAAACTGCCAGGAGCCTTTCCCTCTTTTTTTCTTGATTTGATAGAAGCTGGCCAAGCGATGCACATTTCATTTATTCTCGAGAAAACTTTACTCATGTACACTCATTAAACCTTTATAGAAACAAATTTAACGTATATACTGTTTTCTCTTTGAATTTCCTACTAGCTGCTACCATTAGAAAATCTCCGACCCATACTTCTCTTGCTTGTCCGTTTTATAATTGCAAGTATGGAAATTAGTTGATCTGTTTCGTTTTGTGTATTGTAGGTAACTGGTTTTCATGGTGGCGGAATCTGCATCGGCACCTCTATTCATCACGTTGTTGCAGACGGGAGTTCCTTCTGGCTTTTGATGAATTGCTGGGCGGAATGTTGCAGGGGATCTCCTATATCTAACAAACCTGTGCACATGAGAACAATCTTCCGGAGCGAAGAGAAGATTAATTGTGCAATGCCCAACATATCTTACGGGGCTGAAAAACTAGTGAGTCATGATATCAAGGAGGCGCAGATCTTCAAATTTGTACGAGATGACAACGTCAGCACACGCATCGCCGACATTAAAGATGAGCAAATTTCCCACGAATTCATCTTGAAAGACCAAGCAGGGGACGTCGAGGTTGGCTGTTTTCATTTAAATGAAGAAATGATTGGGAAGCTGAAGGAACGATCCGGCGCTTCGTCTTCGTTTGTGGCGGTTAGCGCGCATTTTTGGAGATGCGTAACCAGAGCTCGAGAAGTCCCTGAGAATGAAGCAGTTGGTTTTGGAATGAGTGCTAACAGCAGAGGCCGAGTAAAACCTCCCTTACCTGCAACCTATTTTGGAAACTGCTTATGCATGGGCTTTGCCTTAACTAAAGCGGAGCAACTTCTGGGTCAAGATATCCACTTCGCTGCCGCTCTCATCCAGGAGGTCATCAACTCCTGCGCCTCGCAGGAACAGGTCAATAATTTCATAGATTGGGTGGACTGTCGCCTGGGAAGCGGAAGCTCTCTTCCAAGTTTAGGACTAGAAATCTTAGGAGGCCGTTATTTTGTTGTGGCAGGGAATTCTCCCAAATTTCCTGTTTATGAAATAGATTTTGGGTGGGGGAAGCCACTGAATTCGCAAGTCCCAACACTGAGTGGTATTGGATGGATAATGTTGTTCCCCGGAAGAGACGAGGGAGGGAGGAGTATGGATATCTACACTCGCCTTCCTCGCCACCAAATGGAAACCTTGAAACGGATCCTCATGATAGTCCCCGACTGAACTATTGCTCGGCTAAATCTGTGTTTGTGCTTCCTATTGTTTCCATGTCATGTCAATTTCAATCCCTGTTCTCCAAACCCGTTCATATGGGGTTCATGGTTTTAGATAACTTGAGCGAGGATATTGTTATATTGTAAACGTCTTTTAAGATAATCATTTCTAGGTAACTAAAAACAATGTAACAGTTTATGGTCGGAATTTCATTGGTGGTAATTGATCATAAGTTTAAGTTTTTTAAAATAAATTTTATTGTATAAATGGATTAAGCATTTTGAAAAAAATCGAGATATTTGATTTCTATTACAAAAAATCAAGTTACATTATTAAAATTTCAAATTTAAAGAAACTTTTACTAAAAAAATGTTTAACCATTATAAGTGCTAAAAGCTTTCTCTAATTTCCACAGTGGTAAAATATGAGGAAAAACATTGAGTTTATGGTTCTTAGCATACAATGTTATGTAAAATGTAGGATGTAATAGAAAAATCTTTAATTATTTTGTTATAAGGTGGGATTTTGAGACAAGACAAGCCAGTGTTACTGGTAGCAGGAGACCAGTCCCTAAAATTTATATTTCATTTAAATTACTTGTATTCGTGAAAAGGTTTCTAAATTCCCATTACAGGGTTTAGTCCTAAGCTAAGCAGCAATAGAGGACTAGTCCATATATATATATATTATATATATATATATATATATATATATATATATATATATATATAATACTTTGTGAAAAAGTAAACATGACTTCTAAGATTCATATTGTCCCCAGAGAATTCAAATAATAAGAACAGGAACAATAAATAGGAAAAAAAACCATGACCTAAATATGGAAAAATGTCAACTGTTGTGAGCTAATGTTATTGTACATAATAAAAGAGATATAATGCCATGAAACAAATGTGAACTCAATCAAAAGAAGCCCTTTTAACTATGGAGAAAACCAATGGGGCTAGAATCACTTAACGTCAAAGCCCTTTGCTTACATAGTGATGCATTAACAAAGAGAGACAAGTGTTGTATCATGAATAGTCCATTTGAGACATGTAAACAATAGAACGTGAACTAGTGAAAATTCAACATATTAAACACATGTATACAAAGAGCAAGTCTACTTCAGATCTTTATATCACATTGTAGAAAAGCATATTACCTAGGAGCGGGTCTACCTTATCCAAACATGTTGAATGAATTAGTAACCCTCACTTGGTTAAATAAGTTAAGTTTACCATAAACTGACTCGGCGGTAACAAACAAACAAACAAAATATCTAACCATGTATGTAATAAGAACCCAAAAATCGACATAGGGTTGAAACCCTCAAAAACAAAGAACTTTATGACTGAGTCTCTTATGGAAATAAACATTTGAATAACCCAAGCTAACTCTATGGAGGAAACAAACACATCATGAGTAGAATCAAAACCTAGAGATGCCAAACCAATAGCTGGCGAAGGGAATAAAACCCATTTTGAAACCCTGAACAAAGAAGAAGTGAACCAAAAAAACCCTATCAGGCGTAAATGTAATGCCTGGACAAACCCGAGACCATATGAAGGATAGGAAAATAAATAGGGGATTTGAGAACCAAGAAATAAAACAAGGAAACTTGGAACTAACAATCTTCAATTAAGTACATCAATACCATGGATAATTACCTGTGAGCTTCTACAACCGAGAGTTGAGAACCCTGGAGTCCTCCTTTAGCTGACTTAAGTGCATATTTAGCAATTGAAGCAAGTTTAAGAGTATGCATGAGAACACTGGTACCAAAGCACAAAGGTTGAATTAGTCCATTCACCTAGATGTCACCGGAAGCCATAGTTTTTCACCTAGAAAAAAGAAAGACCTTGAATTAGTCAAACCGAGAACTACCAAAGTGTTCTAGCTGAGGGTAAGTTGCACCACCTGAAAGTGCCAGAATAAGAGCATTGAAACTAACCTGAGGCAGGTAAAACCCTAGCCATGCATGGTGAAGGAGTCGAGCTCCAAAGAAATCATAAGACACTGTAACAAATGCCAAAGAGCTCAAATGGAATAGGGCAATAAGAGGTGACCATCAAACCCTCATGTTCGTCTCCAGCATCCAATGTAGCACTAATCTCATATAGTTGGGTTCCTTTGCTAGGTGGAATAGGGTAGTCCCCGGAATCATAACATATCTAATTATATATCGAGTTGCCACATATGAACAATCACAATCTAAATATTAGATAAATATTAATAATCTTCAATACCGATTAATATGAAAACCAGACTCATGGATTTATGTACTCTATGGTATGTACAAGTATTATTACACCAGAATGTCAGGACTAATCACCAACGGACTTATTTTACCAAGGTACCTTAATATTGTGGTAAAAACTTAGCAAGAAGAATTAAGGTGGCACTCCAAAGTTTAATTTTTTTTTACTGTGACTAGGTTAGGTGTAGAGAAATGTGTCAAGTGGTATTAGACCATGGTTACAACACTGCATCCTAGAATGGGCAACCATGATAATAACAAACATGTTCTTTGTTTCACAGAGAAAGAGAAGGACAATCATGAGGACAGGAGGTAAGATAATGGTTCTAGCTTCCCTAGGACTTCCCATAGGCTGTCGCTCAACACCTGTACAAGGACCAAACCCAGAGATGTGTGTCCAGTTTGGAAGTGACACCCCAAATACTACAACTATGCTAGTGGAGACTTTACAACAGTTGAAGGAGGAGGTAGCTAAACTAAAAGCTGATAATGAACAAAGGTTAAGAGACTTTTGGTACCATTTCATTGCCATCCTTTTCTTCTAGAAATTCATCATTTGTCTATCTTTTTCTCCCATAAATCCCTCATATCCATCGAAATTGATTAATCAAAAGCATTATAGTTGTTAATTTACATTAAATTTTATTTGTGAATTTTTATGTTAAAAATTAGAAATTTTCAACAAAAATTACAAGATGTCATGACTTCCTGTAAATGGTTTATGATGTGACACGTGGCATGGCAGGCAAATCAAATCAAAGGATAGGAACGTGATCTGGAATGTACATGCATGGTGAAAGATCGATTCAACAACAAATCTAATGCTTCTGGATACATGGTCAATGCTGGTCAAACCCAACCTTTTTCATCACAAAGGCAGCAAAAAACCATAGTTTCCCAAATTGATTTCATTTTGCTTTTGGAAATCAGTTTAGATTAGAAAGGACAGAAATCACTCTTTTGTAAAATAAGAAACATTTGCATAATGTATGTACATTCGATTTAGAGGGAAAGTTAGTGAATATAGGATAGGGGACAAGCAGATAAAAGACTGCGTATTGTATTGTCCAGAACGGTTATTATCTTTGTGTATTGTTTCCAGAACATTGCTCTTGCATGTGATTTCGATTTCCAGAACTTAATTACAGAACGTGAACTAGTGAAAATTCAACATATTAAACACATGTATACAAAGAGCAAGTCTACTTCAGATCTTTATATCACATTGTAGAAGAGCATATTACCTAGGAGCGGGTCTACCTTATCCAAACATGTTGAATGAATTAGTAACCCTCACTTGGTTAAATAAGTTAAGTTTACCATAAACTGACTCGGCGGTAACAAACAAACAAACAAAGTATCTAACCATGTATGTAATAAGAACACAAAAATCAACATAGGGCTAAAACCCTCAACAACAAAGAACTTTATGACTGAGTCTCTTATGGAGATAAACATTTGAATAACCCAAGCTAACTCTGTGGAGGAAACAAACACATCATGAGTAGAATCAAAACCTAGAGATGCCAAACCAAGAGTTGGCGAAGGGAATAAAACCCATTTTGAAACCCTGAACAAAGAAGAAGTGAACCAAAAAAAACCTGTCAGGCATAAATGTAATGCCTGCACAAACCTGAGACCATATGATGGATAGGAAAATAAATAGGGGATTTGAGAACCAAGAAATAAAACAAGGAAACCTGGAATTAACAATCTTCAATTAAGTACATGAATACCATGGGTAATTACCTGTGATCTTCTACAACCGAGAGTTGAGAACCCTGGAGTCCTCCTTTAGCTGAATTAAGTGCTTTAGCAATTGAAGCAAGTTTAAGAGTATGCATGAGAACACTGGTACCAAAGCACAAAGGTTGAATTAGTCCATTCACCTAGTTGTCACCGGAAGCCATATTTTTTCACCTAGAAAAAAGCAAGACCTTGAATTAGTCAAACCCAAAACTACCAAAGTGTTCTAGCTGAGGGTAAGTTGCACCACCTGAAAGTGCTAGAATAAGAGCACTGAAACTAACCTGAGGCAGGTAAAACCCTAGCCATGCATGGTGAAGGAGTCGAGCTCCAAATAAATCATAAGACACTGTAACAAATGCCAAAGAGCTCGAATGGAATAGGGCAATAAGAGGTGACCATCAAACCCTCATGTTCGTCTTCGGCATCCAATGTAGCACTAATCTCATATAGTTGGGTTCCTTTGCTAGGTGGAATAGGGTAGTCCCCGGAATCATAACATATCTAATTATATATATCGAGTTGCCACATATGAAAAATCACAATCTAAATATTAGATAAATATTAATAATCTTCAATACCGATTAATATGAAAACCAGACTCATGGATTTATGTACTCTATGGTATGTACAAGTATTATTACACCAGAATGTCAGGACTAATCACCAACGGACTTATTTTACCAAGGTACCTTAATATTGTGGTAAAAACTTAGCAAGAATTAAGATGGCACTCCAAAGTTTAATTTTTTTTTACTGTGACTAGGTTAGGTGTAGAGAAATGTGTCAAGTGGTATTAGACCATGGTTACAACACTGCGGCCTAGAATGGGCAACCATGATAATAACAAACATGTTATTTGTTTCACAGAAAAAGAGAAGGACAATCATGAGGACAGGAGGTAAGATAATGGTTCTAGCTTCCCTAGGACTTCCCATAGGATGTCGCTCAACACCTGTACAAGGACCAAACCCGGATATGTGTGTCCAGTTTGGAAGTGACACCCCAAATACTACAACTATGCTAGTGGAGACTTTAAAACAGTTGAAGGAGGAGGTAGCTAAACTAAAAGCTGATAATGAACAAATGTTAAGAGACTTTTGGTACCATTTCATTGCCATCCTTTTCTTCTAGAAATTCATCATTTGTCTATCTTTTTCTCCCATAAATCCCTCATATCCATCGAAATTGATTAATCAAAAGCATTATAGTTGTTAATTTACATTAAATTTTATTTCTGAATTTTTATGTTAAAAATTAGAAATTTTCAACAAAAATTACAGGATGTCATGACTTCCTGTAAATGGTTTATGATGTGACACGTGGCATGGCAAGCAAATCAAATCAGAGGATAGGAACGTGATCTGGAATGTACATGCATGGTGAAAGATCGATTCAACAACAAATCTAATGCTTCTGGATACATGGTCAATGCTGGTCAAACCCAACCTTTTTCGTCACAAAGGCAGCAAAAAGCCATAGTTTCCCAAACTGATTTCATTTTGCTTTCGGAAATCGGTTTAGATTAGAAAGGACAGAAATCACTCTTTTGTAAAAGAAGAAACATTTGCATAATGTATGTACATTCGATTTATAGGGAAAGTTAGTGAATATAGGATAGGGGACAAGCAGATAAAAGACTGCGTATTGTATTGTCCAGAACGGTTATTATCTTTGTGTATTGTTTCCAAAACATTGCTCTTGCATGTGATTTCGATTTCCAGAACTTAATTACAGTCATCTTTTTACTCCAACAGTTCTTATGCGTTAACATTCTCATCGCTTGAAGTTTCTTAAGTGTGCCATTGAAGCGTGGACGGGCCCTACGTGGAGATTGGTATACTTTTAATTTCGTTTCCATAGCGTTTTCGAATTTGAAAAGTGTGCATAGTGTTTAATGTTATTTCCTTGTCTGTGAGTTTATCGATTTGATTAGAAATTCTTGCAAATAATATTCATGGTGATAGCTTGAGAATTCGCTGCTAGATCATTGAACAATATCTTGTAAAAGATTTGATCGATCATTAGATTTCAAAGCATCTCTGTGGACTTTGTTTTCTTTCATTTAAAATTTCAGTGTGCTTTTGATTTTCACGAATGCTTAGTGTATTAGCTGGAAAGAGCTTTTGTGGATAATATCCTTGTAAGAGGGTTGAAAACTCAGTCTAGCAATACGTTGTTTCTTTAGAACAGTTAGATAAATTAGATGATCTGAGTGTTACGGTGTGAGAGGAAACATATTTCAATCTCCTGTAAAGGAGTGTTGTAGCCTGTCACAATAGACACTTAGTTAGGTAGATGAGATCCTTTTATGTCTATAGACTTTAGACACGTGCCTCTAAGTTTACCTACCTTGGTTGATATGAAATCTAGTATATCTACCCCCTAAATTGGCCACTACATTTTGGCGTCATTGCCGGGAGGCGCAGTTAGAGAATTAGAAAAAAAAAAAAAATATATATAAAAAATAAATAAACAAAAACAAACAAAACACAACATAGATTTGATTTTAATTGTCATTTTAGAAGTCATGTTTGCTTATGCCTAGATCTAGAGATAATAAAGGTAGATTCATAAAAACCCCCCATCCAAAAAATAACCTACCACCAGGAGCAGACCCTTTAGGAAAAATTGAACACACAACACCAGCTAAGGAAATCACCATACAAAAATTAGAGGATAAACACAAATCAGGCCAAAGACTTACACTTATTGAGAGACAAATCCTATTGGCACAAGAATCACAGAAGAAACATCTACCTTAATCTTCTACAAAAAGAGAAAGTAGAAAAATAACTCAACAATCTCTAGAACAACTCTTTGGAACGAGTGACACTGAACAAGCAATTAAATCACCAGAGGAATCTATAAAAATGGTTGAGGAAGGAGGAGGATCAGCAAGAAGACCCACTCCTGAACAACAACAAGATCAAAGAGAGGAGAAAGAGTCAACCTTTAAATTTCCTATTCACGAACCAAAATACAATCATGATGAGGAAATAAAAATGAAAAACATACCTCCTTCTGTGTTACCAAACTTTTATGGCATGGCTTCAGAAGACCTAGATTCATTCTTGTTTGAGTTTGACATTGTATGTCGAACATATGGTTACATAGATGCTGCCCATAGGCTTAGACTCTTCCCAGCAACATTAAAAGAATCAGCACTAAGATGGTTCATGGG
>APFE031756836.1:133831-148834 GCA_000404065.3 Pinus taeda | reverse complement strand
TTAGATGTGAAAACTAGACTCTGGCACACTCTAACCCAGAATTCTTACTCGAAAACCAATTCTTTGGTTGGTAAGAATTCCTTGTTCTTTTTGTTTACTGTTTGATTCATCGATTCAATAATGACTCGAGGACAAGTCAAAGCTTTAGTGGGGGAGAAGCATCAACATTTTTGTTTTCCTTATCTCATCTCCTCATTGTAAATTCTCAAAGAGTTTGTTTCAGCACTTCAGTATTTCAATAAAGAAGTTGTTTTTGTCTTTGTTCTAATTAGAGGGACCTGTTCAAGCAATATGCAGTGGGACCTGTTCAGAAGACTATGTTACCAGCACCAATATTAGAGGGACCTGTTCAACAAACATCAAAGGGACCTGTTAAATACTTCTACATCAGGCTACTTCAGTAAAGCTTCAACAAAGTTTCAACAGAGTTTCAAAGGTTGCTTATCATCAAGGCTCCATCAATACCAAAGATCAAGGAAGCTGCACACACATAGTTCTTTTTCAGGTTTCAAAGAAGCTGCACAAACATTCTCCAGATCTCAGAGGGACCTGTTATATCCAAATTCATCTAAGAAGGGACCTGTTATGGACAGTGAAGATTAGTCATATCTTGACAATAAAGATCAGTCCTACCTATGCATGCCAACTCAACTCTTGATCAACCAACAAAGTGTAATGTATTATTGTAATTTTTATTTTTAACATTTCAAATTCTTGGATTATTTTAGTGTTAAATATGATGACTATGATTGCTTATGATCAATTTCAGAAACACCCTTATACCCATCACCCTTGTCACATTCCTAACTACTACCATTTCCCAATGCACTCTAGCCTATCACCATATTCCTCCTACGATTTTTAAATCTCTCCTACACCACCCTTCAAACCTTGTTATTAACTCCTCATTCTTGAATCGGCCATCAAACCTTATCATCGGTCCAACATTTTCCTAACTGGCAAAGTACCAACGAGCAATGGACAGGTGGTGAATCATTAGAGAGCCAAGTGTTAAACGATTTCATTCATTTTTTGAATCGGCCAAGTTATAAAACGATCGTTTGACCCAAGTCGACTCATGCAAACAACTATATGTTATCATTACTCCAGCACTCATATATGCTTACGGCGTTCTCATGATTGTACCTATGCAAACCAGTACAACTCCTCTGTCTTTGTGATATGAATGCGCTTTGCATTATCATTGTAGTAAATTGGTTAATGTCGGTTGTTAAGTTTCATTTCATTCTCAGTTTGTAAAAAGGGCATTACCATACTAGTAATACAAACTCTGTGATTTTAAAGAAGGCCGAGAACAGCATGCACTACAAAGGGAGAGCATAGTAATTGGGCTCACCACGAGTATCTACATCCGCCATAGTCCGAGGATATTAATCCAGTCGCTGCCTAAGCCATTGAAGAAGGAGACCCCGAGAATAGAGGGCGCTACCAGGTCGGTTGAGTGGAGCGCAAAACGGAGGTAACAAATCAAGAGACCCTTGTTGAATTATAAAGCATAAACAAAGAAGGTTAGAACAAGAGTTTCTTTGTCAAAATGACCAATAGAGCAGAGCCTAATACATTTGATAGTTCCCAGTATCATGATGACTGTATTACAATTTTAAGGAAAAAGCAATGGTTATCCTTCCTAGAGAAGTTTAATGGGAACAATGAAGAAGTAACTAAGCAGTTTGCATTTACATTTAATGGAGAGAAAGCATTGATAGGAAACTTCTCTTTTAGGATTTTAGAGGATAACATAGCACAAACCTTGGGAGTCAGCCCAGAAGGAGAAAAATATTTCAAAACAAAACAATTCAAGGAAAAATCATGGACCCAATTCATGTATAGGTCGAGGGTTTCCTCTGTTAACTGGAAAAAGGGTGTCCCTAGAAGTTGGCTGATGCACCCATGGGATGAAATGGGGTATATTATTCAGAAATTTGTTACGTGTGAGGGTCATTACAACATAGTCTATCTATATCACATCAAACTCCTATTGCACTTAAAAGGGCAATGCCCCATTAGTCTACCCTATTTCCTCTTACAGAGTTTGACTAAGATGTCAAAAACTATTCAAAAGCAAAAGGGTAATGAGGATAAAAGCTTGTATCATTTTGGGTTAATTAAAATTCTAATTGAATTTGAAGTGCAGAGGAGGGGAAAACATGGAAGGAATTTCTGGTTGCTAATCAAATCAAAGATGGAGAAGATGAACAGGAACAACAAGAGAACTTAGGATTTATGCTTGACATTGATGAGGAAATCCCTGTGCGCAAGTCAAGCAATGTCCCTCCACACAGCAGTAGTGTAAGGACGAGAAAGATGAGGCAAGAAGCTACCCAGAAAATTGAGCAAGACAAAATTTTCACTACATATATAAGAAGATCAAGGAGAATACAAAAGACCCAAACACAAGAAGATCAACCAGAGTCAAATGCACATGCACCGATGGACATTGAGAGCAGTGCTCATTCACAGCCTGGACTGGAAGCTGAAATGGAAGTTGAGAGTAACAACAGACAAGGGAAAGAGTCACCACTTGCAAACAAGAAACAAAGGAGGTTAGAAAAACAAATTGAAAAGCTGAAAGAAGAATTGATGGAGGCCAACATGCTAGAGAAGGTCATCAAGAAGGAGAATGAAATGTTGAGAGCTCAGAGCAAGAAGACTCAGCAGAAAAATGAGAAGCTGAAGGAGCAAATCAAAGAACTCAAGGCTGAACAAACCGACATTTGCAAGTGGGAAACCAAATGGTATACTCAAAAGAAAGCTCTCAAAGAGAAATACAAGAATTTGAAACATGAGCTCCACATTCAGAAGGATGCCCAAGCTCAGAAGAATATAAATGCATTGTTACAAGCAGTAGAGGCACAGGCACGAACAGAGTATAAAGGGAGCACATCAGGATTAGCATGAGGACATGCTAAATCATTGAGCTTGGGGGAGATGTTGGTACCATTTCATTCCCATCCTTTTCTTCTAGAAATCCATCATTTGTCTATCTTTTTCTCCCATAAATCCCTCATATCCATCGAAATTGATTAATCAAAAGCATTATAGTTGTTAATTTACATTAAATTTAATTTGTGAGTTTTTATGTTAAAAATTAGAAATTTTCAACAAAAATTAGAGGATGTCATGACTTCCTGTAAATGGTTTATGATGTGACACGTGGCATGGCAGGCAAATCAAATCAAAGGATAGGAACGTGATTTGGAATGTACATGCATGGTGAAAGATCGATTCAACAACAAATCTAGCGCTCTTGGATACATGGTCAATGCTGGTCAAACCCAGCCTTTTTGGTCACAAAGGCAGCAAAAAGCCATAGTTTCCCAAACTGATTTCGTTTTGCTTTTGGAAATCAGTTTAGATTAGAAAGGACAAAAATCACTCTTTTGTAAAAGCAGAAACATCTTCATAATGTATGTACATTCGATTTAGAGGAAAATTTAGTGAATATAGGATAGGGGACAAGCAGATAAAATACTGTGTATTGCATTGTCTAGAACGGTTATTATCTTTGTGTATTGTTTCTAGAACACTTCTCTTGCATGTGATTTTTATTTCCAGAACTTAATTACAGTCATCGTTTTACTCCTATAGTGCTTATGTGTTAGCATTCTCATCGCTTGAAGTTTATTAAGTGTTCCAGTGAAGCGTGGACGGGCCCTACGTGGAGATTGGTATACTTTTAATTTCATTTCCATAGCTTTTTCAAATTTGAAAAGTGTCCATAGTGTTTAATGTTATTTCCTTGTCTGTGAGTTTATCGATTTGATTAGAAATTCTTGCAAATAATATTCATGGTGACAGCTTGAGAATTTGATTGCTAGATCATTTAACAATATCTTGTAAAAGATTTGATCGATCATTAGATTTCAAAGCATCTCCGTGGACTCTGTTTTCATGCATTTGAAATTTCAGTGTGCTTTTGATTTTCATGAATGCTTAGTGTATTAGCTGGAAAGAGCTTTTGTGGATAATATCCTTGTAAGAGGGTTGAAAACTCAGTCTAGCAATATGCTATTTCTTTATAACAGTTAGATAAATTAGATGATCTGAGTGTTAAGGTGTGAGAGGAAACATATTTCAATCTCCTGTAAAGGAGTGTTGTAGCCTGTCACATCAGACACTTAGTTAGGTAGATGAGATCCTTTTATGTCTATAGAATTTAGACACATGCCTCTAAGTTTACCTACCTTGGTTGATATTAAATCTAGTCTAATCTAGCACCCTAGATTGGCCACTACAGAGACCAGGAAAACATCATAAAAAGTTTAACAAATCAAAAAAAAGTAGAGGAATTCTGATCCCACAACCGAATATGGTGATCGGGTAGAGTCTCAGCGACGAAGAGAGACCAACCCTCTAGAGAAAAGTGAGACACAAGAATTAGAAAGAGGCAAGTATATAGAAACTAGGAAGACAAATTTTGATAATACCTCTAAGAGTAAGAAGTTGGGTGAAGGAAAATGACATAAATTAGAATTTCAAGGGGAATTCAAGAAAATCAATCCCCCAATATTCGATGGTGAGTCTAAAGAGGTAGCGGAGGCATGGTTTGTTAATATTAATAAATACTTTCAAATTTACGAATATAATGATAGCTTGAAGGCTTGCATGAGAATTTACCAACTGCAAGGAAAAGCCACTTTTTGGTGGGGGGAGGTCAAAGTAGTTCAAGCGGTGGACAAACAAGGAATTACATGGGAAAAGTTTCAACAGTGCTTTAAGAATAAATATTTTGCTGATCTTTTTTATGATGATAAGGAGAGAGAGTTCCATGACCTCAGGTTGGGACAATTAATAATGGATGAATACATGGCTAAATTTACTTCACTCATGAGATTGTTCCATACATAAAAGAAGAAAAGGAAGAAGTACAAATATTACAAGGAGCTTGCCTACTTTGATGAAGGAGCATCTGGAGTTTGAAAATTCGAAAATGATGGATGAAGTCGTGCGTAAAGCGCAAATCTGCTATCAAAAAATGATGTAAAAAGGAGATAATATGAAAAGGTGGTACGATAAAAAGGGACAAAAGTATGTACATAATAGTAAAGGTGGTAAATTTAGCTCCCACAAAAATTCACCGATAAGCCAGCAAAAAAAATAAAAATAAATAAATAAATAAATTTGGGCAAAATTTTGCAAAACCCTAGGGTGTTGGGTGAATAAAAAACCACAAAGACTTTGACTAAATCTGAGGCGGAGTCGTCTTCCATATCCACACTGCAATGTCGCGGATGCGGGGATCCTCACTACATTAAGAACTATCCTTATCGAAAAAGACGCGAGCAAGTTGCATAGCTTCAAGAAGCATCTATGGTGCGACAAGCGGTTAGGAGTCTGCCTAAGATCAATGTATCCTAGGAGGATCACCAGGTAGAATATCCACTAACGATGGTGGAATTCGAAGGTAAGATATTTAATCGTGTTATGACAATTTTAATTGATCTTGGAGCTAGTTTGAGTTATATAAGCCCCAAAATAGTTAAATCATGTTATCTACAAACAGTTACATTTAAAAGTCCATGGTTGGTACAACTAGCTACAGGAGCTAAAAGGAGGGAGGCTACTAAAATCGATAATCGCCCTATTGTAATCATAGATCATCCCATCACAACAAATTTAAATATTTTTCCCCTAGGATCATATGATATTTTTATTGGCATGGACTGGTTTGAGATTCATTTGTCTCTTGTTAATTGTAAAGCTAAAACCATTAGCTACCTCAATGATGAGGGAGTTCAACATGAAATTCAAGGAGTCTAAAGATCTATGAAGCTGAGATCCATTACTGCCTCACAAAAGGGTAAATGTCTTAGGGAGGGATGTCAAATATATGCAGTACAGGTGGGATATACTAATTTAGAAGAGAAAATCATAACTCTAGAAAATATACCCATAGTACAAACACTTCCAAATGTATTTTTGGAGGAGATTCATGGATTACCTATCAAGCGAGACATTGACTTAACTGTAGAGTTAATTCCTCGAGCTTATCTAGTATCCAAAGCCCCTTATCATATGAGCATTCCGGAACCGACTGAATTGAACATGCATCTCCAAGAACTATTGGACAAAAAATACATCTGCCCAAGTGTGTCGCATTGGGGGGCTCGTGTAATTTTCATGAAGAAGAAATATGGAACCTTGTGGCTCTACATTGACTACTGAGAATTAAACAAATTGACTGTTAAAAATAAGTATCCATTACCCCAAATAAATGATATGTTTGACCAGGTGAAAGGAGCCATTGTATTCTCGAAGATTGATTTAAGTTTCAGATACCATCAAATCTAAAACAAGGAAAAAAACATATGCCAAACTTCCTTCAGAACTCGTTATGGGTACTACGAGTTTGTTGTATTACCATTATGCCCCTGCAATATTACTGTGTTTGATGAACAATATTTTCCACCCATATTTAGACAAATTTGTTTTAATTTTTATTAACGATATTCTTGTCTACTCTAGGAATACGGAGGAACACCATAAACATTTGTGAATTGTGTTGCAAATGTTGAGGGAACACCAGCTATATGTTAAGTATAGAAAGTGTGATTTTTATAAAATTCAAATTCAATATTTAAGACATATTATTTCCCAAGAAGGAATAGTAGTTCAACCTAGAAAAAATTAAATCTATCATGGAATGACCTAATTCTAAAAATGTGGCTGACATTAGATATTTTCTGGGGTTATTTGGATACTATCATTGCTTTATTGAAGGATTTTCCAGAGTGGCTTACCCCATTACCTCATTACAAAAAAAGGGGAGAGTGTTCTGGTGGACAACTGAGTGTCAAATTTTTTTTGATCAACTAGAACACCTGCTCACTACCGCTTCCTTTTTAAAAATAGCAGACCTAGAACATGATTTTGTGGTATCTATGGACTCATGTAAAGGAGTAGTGGTAGGAGAAATGATGCAAGAGAGGAGAGTGGTGTCTTATGAATCTTGAAATCTAAAGGAACATGAATAAAACTACTCAAGGTATGATTTAGAATTGGCGGCAGTAGTACATGCCTTGAAAGTGTGGCGACACTACTTACTTGGAAAGAGATTTTTCTTAATGACTCATCATAGTAGCCTCACTAATTATTTTAAACAACCAACATTGAACACATGACATGCGCCATGGACAACCTTCCTAAGTGAGTTTGACTTTGATATTAAGAATCTCAAGGGAAAGGAGAATCAAGTAGTGGATACCTTAAGTAGGAAATTGCATTGCTTATATGAAATTTCATTTAGTGAAGCTAAAAATGATTTTAAGTAACTAATTAAAGAATCCGCCTTGCGTGATCCTGAATATAAAATTTTATGTAAGTAGTTACAACGACGAAATAGCCAGGAATAACATCTAGGATATGGCATTAACAAGGATAATTTATTGATTTTTAAAAATAGACTTTATGTGCCTAATCAACCAAGTATTAAAAAATAATCTTAGATGAATATCATAAACATCCTTATGCAATGCATCCTAGTTACCAAAAGTTAATTATTGCTTTAAGAAAAAATTTATTTTGGCCTGGTATGAAGAAGGAGGTGGTGGCATATTTGACAAAATGCCTTGAATTCCAGTAAGTAAAAGTGGAACATCAGCACCTTGTGAGACTACTACATCCCTTGCCCATTCCTAAATGGAAGTGAGAAGTTATTACATTGGATTTTATTATTGGTCTACCCAAATAAAAAAGACAAATGATTATATTGTGGTAGTAGTTTATAAGTTGAGAAAAACCGCACATTTTATACCAGTACAATCTACTTACAAAACAATTCAAATCATTGATATTTTCATGTGTGAAATCTTCTGGTTGCATGGCATACCTAAGGTGTTGATATTAGACAAAGATGTGAAGTTTACCTCCACATTTTGGAAGGCTTTGTTCACAGGAATGGAAACACAAATACATTTTAGCACTGCCTATCACCCTTAAATGGATGGACAGACAGAGAGGGTGAATCAAGTGTTGGAGGAATGTTGTGAATGTATGTTATGAAACAACCCAACAAATGGGAGGATTATCTTCATCTTGTATAGTTCGCCTACAATAATAGCTATCAATCATCATTCAAAATGATCCCCTTCAGGGTGTTATATGGACGTAGGTGGAAGATACCTATTAACTAGTGTGGTCCTGAGGATAAACTATTGTTGGGACCTGAGATGTTGAAATAAATGGAAACTATTGTTAAAAATATAAGATCAAATTCAAAAGCGGTTCAAGATAGACAAAATATTTATGCATACAAAAAACTAAATTATCGATAATTCCAGGTTGGGGATCATGTTTATGTTCGAGTTAAGCCTAAGAAAAGTACCTTACAATGGGGAAGTTGTGCTAAATTATCCCATCGCTTTTGTGGAACCTTCCAGATCCTCCTGCGAGTAGGGTCGGTAGCTTGTCAATTGGCATTACTTGGCCATATTCGGATTCATAATGTATTTCATGTCTCATTACTTAAGATCTATATATATATATATATATATATATATATATATATATATATATATATATATATATATATATATATATATATATATATATATATATATATATATAATATATATATATATAATGATGACCCTAAACACATTATTGACTAGAGCAACATACAAGTACATGGTGAATAAGTTGTATTTAGATTTTTTTTTAATTACATGATGTCAATCTAACATTAAAGATGTGATGTGACTTTCAGGTTGAACTGGACAGAGAGTTTCTAATCAATCCTCTTTGTATCTTAGACCGGAGAGAAGTAATGCTGTGGAAGAGGGCTATAACGCAGGTTAAGGTCTAGTGGAAACCTTTTGGCCCTAAAGAGGCCACCTGGGAAGGTGAAAAAACTATGAAAATTATTTATCCCAGTTTATTTGAAGGGTTGGAAAACACCGGGACGTTCTTTGATTGAAGTGGGGGAAGATGTAATGCCCCTAGGTAAGATATGTAAATATTTGTTACTGTACAAACTTTTCATTTTAAGTAGGAAGTTAAATCAAGAATTAGTAATTGTTAATATTTTGGAATGAATTAACTACATGACTTTGTGGAAAATATTATGATGAGAGAAGCCACATTTGAATGGTTAGAAAACAATTACAAGGGGTAGTTATTACCCAAAGAAGTCGCTTCTCATGATGAATGGAAAGAAGCGATGCAGAAAGAATATGATGCTTTGATCAAGAATGACACCTCGAAGTTGGTTGATCCTCCATTGAGAACCAAACCAATAGTCTGCAAGTGGGTCTTCAAGAACAAGTATAAAGCAGATGGTTCACTTGACAAGCGTAAATTCAGGCTTGTGGAAAAAGGTTTTGCATAGAAATAAGGGGTTGATTATGAGGAGACTTTACCTCCCATAGAAAAATGGGCTACCATCTAGACACTTTTTGCCTTGGTAGCTCAAATTGGTTGGAAATTCAATCAAATGGATGTAAAAATTGCTTTCTTGAATGACAACACTTTAAATCCTCTTTTGATTGACAACACTTTTGCAATAAAGTTGGCCAAGAACCCAAATTCTATTACCGAATGAAGCACATTAACACAAAATACCATCTGATTCAACATTATGTTGATGCCAAAACAATCCACCTTTGGCGTTGTTCCACAAAGGAGCATATTGCAAACATCTTCTCCAAAGTGCTTAGAAGCGAAAAGTTTGAAAGATCCGTAGCGCCACCTATTTTTGGCATCTGATTGGTGCAATAATTAGATAAACAAATGTTGGCATGATATAAACAACTTTCTTAACATGATTTTTTAACTCTTATGCCACCTTTTCATACCAAATTTTTACCTAGTTCTACACTTAAGCCCAATTTGCTTGCAATAAAACTCTTAACTGATTTAAAAAAAAAAATTGACCTTTTTTTGAAAGTATAAACTCAGTGCAAACAACTGGCTCCAATGGGGTTACTGTCTCCCTAAGACACAGTAAAGAACACATTGACCATGTGCCTAATCCATTGGGCATATCCCAACCAATAACCCCGCAACCTGTAAACTGTACCACATTGAAGTCCATATTGAAACTGCAAACTAAGAATGCACTGCTGAAAACCAAAAACTAAAACTGGAAAGTTAAGATCCACAAATTTTGGTAGCATAACTATGAAATATTTAAAATATCTAAGAGTTTAATATACAAAACATAATTAAAAACCTATCCTTTTAGCTATTTAGATCTTTATTTGTCAATTAAACATTAGTCAAAGCATTTTAAAATTATTGTATGCATCCTCTGTTATTCTTCTAGGAAGAGGACGAGTCATAGCTCAAGTGTATTACTGAAATTGTTCACACCCTTATAGGCTTTGTATCTAGAACTGTAACATGTATTCCTCCTTTATAGAAAAACTAATACATGAACCTGTGAAATTTGTTGAAACTGTGTAATTGTTTACACTCTTTAAGGCCCTTCTTTCTTGCGTTGACTCATACTCTATGCTCTTCTTTAGCTACAAAACCATTATGACATATTACATTAACATATCGAAAACAAATAATTGTCAAAAATATAAAATGGAGCATGCCAAAACGCTAAGGTAAAATTAGGGTTTCATATATTGCCTCGTAAATGAGGTAACTTGATCATTCTTCCATAACTTATGCAGCATGAGCAAGGAGTTTTAACTTGTCTTGGCTTCTTGTCATCCTTTTATTATCCTTCTGTATAGTTTTGCTAGATTTTAGAGCTCCTTTCCCCTTCCTACCTGCATACTCTATTTTCCCCTATTCTGTAGCCTTTTTCTTGCCCTTAGAAGACATCACATTCTCTTCTTCATCAATTATCACTGGTTCCTTTAGCTTAGGATTAAGATTTGAATTAAAACTCAGTGTTAATTTATTTGTAGGATGAGTATGGGGCTTCCTTTGGTAAACCCTAGGCTCTGCTTCTGTGTCTTCATCCCCTATTTCCATACTCTGCTTTCCTTTCTCACTTTTTTCTGCTTGATTCTTTACTTCCTCTTTTTCTAAAATTTGTGTATGTTGTCTTCTTGTTCTCTTTTCATAGAATTTAATCTTTGGTTCCTCTACAAGGATTTGCTCAATAGGCACATGACTCGATTTAGCCTCTGTTTCAAGGGCTAGGATTTCAACATGAGTTTTAGTCTTACCCTTTCTTGGTCTTCTAGGTGCATAGTTTCTCCATGTCCTCTGCCTCAGGGTTTGTATTTTATTATCTAACTCATGTATATACAATATCTTAATAAGGCCATGAGAGCATATATCATGAGGTAATAGTTCTGGTTTGGTTCTGGCCATAGCAGACATTTTAAACAAGCTTTGATGTAAGAAATAAGGTAATCTCATCTTTCCAAAACTAACTAAATGCCATTAAAACCTCATGTGGTAAAAGTAGATTTTGGAATACCAGCCTTCACATGTAAAAAAGAGTTACACAATATTTAAAATGTTAGACCATTCGAGCTTCAAAATCTTTTGAGGGATTCTCATGCTCCAATTAGGGTTATGATGTTCTCCTTTTGGGAAGAAGTTGAGATCCACATTCTGCATCATTCGTTTCTTGAACCACTTCTCACCCTCAGTAGGAAACCCCGTGGCTTCTGTTATTGAATCTTCAGTGACTGCAAACTCCATTCCTCTTATCTGAGCTCTATCGCCATCAAAAGAGTGAATAATATCATAACACTAACTTAGATTATAACCATCAAATCGTTGGAAAATCGACTCCCATCCTGTATTTCTAAATAAATGTGAAAATCCATCACATACCTCAAACCATACTCCATCTAGTTCAAATCGTCTCACATGGCCTAATTTCCCATTGCTTAACTGAGAAAAATTGAGCACTCTACCATTTGCTATAAAAAATTGCTAGAAATTTCACTTTCTGCTACTAGCTAGTCACCTAGGTTTGATGGAAATGGCTTATTTGCGCACAATTATGGTTTTAACCGTCCTCTCCAAACCCTTTTTTGTGTTTTGAAATTGCCTCAAACCATCACATAAAGTCATATCATAGGTTAAATTTCATCAAATTATTTTAAAGCATTTAAAATAACCCAAGTGAGTTATAAAACTTTAATTTTTTCAAAAATTTGTAAGTGCTATGAAAATATTTTGTAGTGTGACTTGTAGGTGCTATGAAAATATTTCATAGCGCCACCTATTTTTGGCATCCGATTGGTGCAAGACATGGGTGAAAAAAATTAGCATGACATAAACAACTTTTTTAACATGATTTTTTAAACTCTTATGCCACCTTTTCACATCAAAATTTTACCTAGTCTTACACTTAAGCCCACTTTTCTTATAATAAAACTCTTAATTGATTTTTAAAACATTTTGACCCTTTTTGAAAGTATAGCCTTAGTGCTAATAGAATCTCTGTGCAAACTTCCTGAATACAATAACAGACAAGTTGTCTCTAATCGTATCAACAGAGATCGAAGGAACAAAAGAGGGATTGATGTTCGAGAAATATTGCCAGGAAAAGTGGTCGTGTTCTTCAAAGTTGGTTACCCTGACAAAATGAAGAGCCAAACAAATCGTTGTCTTTATTTAAGGTAATGCGAATGGTAACTGAAATAACAACCTCGATATAGGTAGAAGACAGTAGTAGCCTGCAAGCTAGTCAATTGAGGGTGCACTGTTAGAATAAATTTTGTAGGTGTTAGACAATATTGTCTTAAATTGATATGGTTTTGTTTTAATTGTTAATTTTCTTAAATGAGCTTAATCGTAATTGTTATTGCCTTAAATATAAAGTTTTGTCTTACAATATTTTTGTCTCAAACTGTTTTTGTCTTAAATATAAAGTTGTGTCTTAAAATATTTTTGTCTTAAACTATGTTTGTCTTAAATACAAAGTTTTGTCTTAAAATGTTTTTGCCTCAAACTATTTTTGTCTTAAAATATTTTCGTCTTACACTGTTTTTGTCTTAAAATATATTTGTCTCAAACTATTTTTGTTTTTAATATAAAGTTGTCTCAAAATATTTTTGTCTTAAATTTTATATTTACGACAATTCAATTAATATTAAATTTAAATGTAAAATAAGTAAAATAAAAAGCGACTTTTTAAGACAATTTTTATTTTTATTTATTTATTTATTTTGTGTTGAAAAAATGTCTTAAAATTACCCTTTGTGTAGTAGTGACACCGTGACATCCTGTAGACAATATATTGGGAAATTAAAAATAACTACTTACAACAACGATGAAATCAAATGTGGTGTAAACACAATTTTCTTTTCGTCGATAGATTTGGAATCAATTGAATAGCGAGCTAAATGTTTTAAAAACAAAATGAACAAAAAATTAAAGGAAACATATAGATTGTTGATATATAAAAAATTTCAAAAAAAATCACATTGAAAATATTTAGTTGATGCGTTTCGAATCATATAAATGTAAAAATAACTTACAACCAACAAAAATGCAAAACATTAATGCGGAGGTTCTTACAAAGTTACCTTTCCAAAAAACCTCGCCATAACAAGATTTTCATAAAATGCAACAATGCCATAATAACAAAGTTGACGTACTTACGTTTTGAAAAACTATGGTTGTTTATAATTCATAGAGTTGAATGGGGTTATTAAAGTTTTTCCATGCAATTATTAAATTTGAAAAACAAATAATATATTAATATCATAAGTTTTCATTCATTTAAAAATGAATATTTGAATGAAATGGATATTATTAATGAATATTTGAATGAAATGGATACTATTTATGCTATGAATGTATAGCTAAATAATTTTTTTTTTCAAAATTTAATAAAAGTTATTCATTATCATTTTATTTTAGTCTTAAAATTTTTAATTCAATTTAAAATGAGTTTTTAGAAATATTTAGGGAAGCTATTGAGATTGGAAAAAGGCCAAGTAATCTCAATAGGGATGATAGTTGGAAGGTAAGTAGTTGTTGGATCCCTGCCTTTTGTTCCTAGTCATATCTCCGCTCTACTTCGCCTCCCCCCTCTATTAATGACTTAAACTAATTTTCTCCCCCTTTCCTTTTCTTCAAAATTGCTCTAACCGTCCATTTTGTTTCTCTTTACATTGCTTATCGAATTAATTTATATTAAAAAGTTTCCCAAAAACCATTAATGATAAAATATTACTTTCTATAATTATTTAATAATATTTAATTTAAGGATAATGTTAAAGGCAATATTATTAATATGACTCATATTAAACATTAATAATATTATTAAAATTACCATTGTCATAACTAACTAAATAGGTTAATATTATAAGATTACTATTTAGATTTATAATAGTAATTTTATTACTATGATAATATTATAATAATACTTAGTATCATTATTTTAAAGCATCTATGACTCGTGACTCGTATTAAATAAATATTAATATTATACATTAATAATAACATTATAATTAAGATTAACTTGTAAATACATTAATAGTATCATTATAATTAACATTACCCTTGTTATAACTAATTATAAGGGGTTAATATTAACCATTATAAGATTAATATTTAGATTTGAGTAGTAGGTTTTGGTTAAAAATTTATAATGATGATAATACTACCACTATTATAATGTTATGATAATGATTTAATAAGATGTAGTATAATATTTTTATAAAACTTATTAAATAAACCAAGAATGTATTAAATGACATTATAAAATATTAATATTTTTACTCTAATTCATTGATAATATTATTATAATTAAATAATTTTAACCTACTTAATCTAGTCGTTTCTTAATCAATTATGGCCTTGGTCCAATCGAGTTTAATATAGTCGTTTTTCCAGTCATACCTAACCGTTGGAAGATCTGCCATCCATATTTAACATGTAGCCATGATCTGATTTTTTCAACGTGTCGTGATGATGAACCACACTCGTTGGTTCGAAACACATCGATAAATATTTTCTAATATGATTTTTCAGAAAATATTTCTAAAAACTCAGATTATGGATCACATAAGCTTAAATTCAAATTCATTTTAAAATGGTTGAAATTTAAATATAATA
>APFE031756836.1:120614-132717 GCA_000404065.3 Pinus taeda | reverse complement strand
TAATCTGGTCAAAGATAGTCAACAAGAAGATCATGTTAAACCATGATAATTGATAGACATTATGTTTAACATGTTTGGCAGTGAATGTATAAATAGTCAACTATGGTCAATGTTAATCAACTATACGTTTTTCATACTCAATGATAGTCAATATTGTTCACTCATAGTCATCCTTAGTCAACCATATAGATAACCAACCATGTAGTTAACCTTGGTGCCTATAGTTAACCATAAAATCATGCTTGACATAACTAGAGTCAACATGATGACATAGTCAAAACATGGAAACTCTTAGACAATGTTTCAAAATGTTTAATAATATTTATATTAATACGGTTTACAACACATTGGTTCACTAATGTGTTTAACTATGTTCAACTATGTTTCACTATGTTTGATAATTACCACTCTTCAACATCAATCAAACATAATAACCTATTATAATTATTGATTAATAGTAATAGTCACACATAGTCAACTACATCAGTCAAATAAATTCCTCCTTTATATTCATTGTTAAAATTGTTAACCATAATTCCTTCGGGTTTTAGTTGTAATTCTTTGGGTTTATTATCCCTTGGGTTTATAATATCAATCTCTTAGGTTTATTAATCTAACATTTCATATTCTTAGGGTATACTATTATTCATAGAGTTTATAATATTAATCCTAGGTTTTAATATAAATCCCTTGGGTTTATAATCATTGTCAACCATGGTCCAACATCGTATTGTGACAAAGATTGTCTTAATGTGAAATCCAATCATGGTCAACCATGGACCATTGTCACTTTGCGATAGAGTTTGCCTCAATATGAAAATCAAGCATGGTCAAGCATGGTCAGCAATGGTCCATTGTCACATTGTAACAAAGATTTTCTCAATATGAAAACCAATCATGATCATCCATGGTTAACAATTGTCCAACATCACATTGTGATAAACATTGTCTCAATATCAAAATCAATCATGGTCAACCATCGTACAACGTAACATTGTGACAAATATTGTCCCAATATCAAAATGAACCATGGTCAGCCATGGTCTAATGCCACATTATGACAAAGACTGTCTCAATATGAAAATCAATCATTGTAAACCATGGTCCAACATCACATTGTGTCAAAGATTGTGTCAATATGAAAATCAATCATGGTCAACCATGGTCAACCTTTTTTATTTTAGGGTTTATAATATTATCTTAGAGTTTATATTACTTGGGTTTATAAAATCAAGCATGAACAACCATGGTCCAACGACGCGTTGTAACAGAGATTGTCTCAATATGAAAATCAACAATGGTCAATCATTGTCCAACGTCACATTGTGGCAAATATTGTCTTGATATGAAAATCAAACATGGTAAACCATGGTGCAATGTCGCAATGTGATAAGGATTGTCTCAATATGAAAATCAATCATGGTAAACCATTGTCAACCATGTTTATTTTAGGGTTTATAATATTTATCTTAAGGTTTGTATACCTTGGCTTTATAATATTAATCCCTCGGGTTTAATATTATTCCCTAGGGTTTATAATCCCTTGTCATTTTAGTATTAATCCCTTGGGTTTATTATTCTAAGGGTTCATATTTTTAAGGTATAATAGTATTCATAGGGTTTATAATACTAATCTTAGGATTTAATATAAATCCCTTGGGTTTATAATCATAGTCAACCATAGTCCAATGTCATATTGTGACAAAGATTGTCTCAGTAAGAAAATCAACGATTCTCAACCATTGTCAACCACCATCAACCATGGTCAATCATTGTCAACATTAGTCAAATGTGGTCAACCATGGTTTAACGCCATATTGTGACAAAGATTGTCTGAATATGAAAATCAACCATGGTCAACCATTGTCAAAAATGGTCCAACATCGCATTGTGAGAAATATTGTCTCAATATGAAAATCAATCATGGTCAACCATGGTCAATCGTGGTAAACCATGGTCCAACATTAGATTTTGACAATCATGGTCAACCATGGTCCAAAGCCTCATTGTGACAAAGATTGTCTCAATATGAGAATCATCCATGGTCCAACATCTGATTGTGATAACAATTGTCTCAATATGAAAATCAATCATGGTCAGCCATGGTCCAATGTCACATTGTGACAAAGATTGTCACAATATGAAAATCAATCATGGTCAACCATGGTTGAGCATCGTCCAATGTCACATTGTGACAAAGATTGTGTCAACATGAATAACAAACATGGTCAACCATGTTTATTTGAGGGTTTATAGTATTTATCTTCGAGATTATATACCTTGGGTTTTTAGTATTAACCCCTTATTATTCCTTTGGGTTTATAGTATCAATTAGGGTCAACCATGGTCAACTATGTTTTATAAAATCAATCATTATCGATCATTATTGTCAAGAATGGTCCAATGTCACATTATTACAAAGATTATCTCAATATAAAAATGGACAATGGTTTACTATATTCAACCATATTTATCTTAGAATTTATTACATTGATCTCTTTAATAAATAAAGATGTTTAACTTTTTAATCAATAACTAAGATCCATTGTTGGACGAATATTCTTTATATGAATAAACAATGAACGACTACGATTAAGCAAAGTGCCAATCGATTCACCATTTTCTGGCCATTTTTATTCGAACATGACGATTCATGGTTAACTGCGGCAGCGGGTTCTGAGGTGTTGATGGCAATTTGCGGGGATGAGACTCTTCAGTGGTGGTGTGCTTCAAATTCTCGGCAAGGCAAACACGACTCTCTAGCAAAGAAGCGATAATCCCATCGATACGCTTTTGCTTGGCTAATACCACCGTGTAGGGAAATCACTTGTTAGCCAATCATCCACTTATAATATGTCACAGGGCATATATAACCTGCAAGTGAGGCCCAAGGGTTTGTGACTCTAGGTCAATGGATCTGATTCTGTGTCCCCAAAGCTTTACTGGATTTGGAATGTTATGGTAACATTGCCCTCACTCTGGATCAAAAATGCTCAAGTATTTCCTTCAATGTGTTTATTTCATGGCCTAGTAAAATTCTTGGTTTGATGTTTCTACAGTCTCGGTTTGAAGTTTCATGATCTAATACAAATCTTGGTTTGAAGTTTCATGAAGTCTCGGTTTGAAGTTGGATGTTTTCTTCATGTTTTCTGGCATGCTGCGCGTCAAAGGTTGGGTGAGGGGACACGGTGGAGGTTCTATGCAATGGACATCCACATGTTTATGTTATTACCCTGATAAAAAAGCATGGAAAAATGATTTGTGGTTGCAGAGGGTCGTCAAAAGGTTCCTCGCATGACCAGGTCCAAATTGTAAATGTGTTAGAAAACCTGCACAGATGAATCTAGCTAGTAAAGGTTGAACACACAACTTTGCAGAGCAAAAATACTAAAAGAAAATCGAAAGAAGAAAAGAATGATACTTTAGAAAATATGTTACAATGCTCATGATATAGCATTACTGGGTGAAGATCCCAAGGTAATGCACTATAGTGGTGATTAATGAGAAGACTCAACACCTACAACAAGTTCCCGAGATAACTAGTCAGTTGTGGAGTTAAAGAAGGAGCAAATCGAGGAGTAAATCATGCAAAAGGAATCTTGCATGCAATCCCATGCTCTAACTGAGAGTCCGCATGTAGGTGTGTAGTAGTTCCAACATGCAAAAGGAATCTTGCATGCAGTCCCATGCTCTAACTAAGAGTCTGCATGTAGGTGTGTAGTAGTTCCAACACCCCCCGTGAACACCACTATGGGGAAAAATAGAAAATGGGCCCTGGCAACTAAGGCCAAAGGTCACCCAAAATACAGTGCAACTTGTACTAAAATTGAGAAAGAGGGAAAACCTCGTGGGAAAAACCCCCCTTCAACAATACAATGTAATCAAAAGAAAAGAGGAAGAAAAGACAGTTGCTAAGCAACTGTGTCCTTCACTCCAAGACGATCAAGCAGAGAGCGAAACTTCTGCTCAGTGAATGTCTTGGTGAAGATGTCTGCAGTTTGTTCTGCTGAGGGACAGAACTGCAAATCAATGACTCGATCATGTACTAAGTCTCTGATGTAGTGCATATGGATCTCTATGTGCTTCGTCCGTTGCCGCTGTATTGGATCCATGCAAAATTTGAGAGTGCTCTGGTTGTCACACCAGATGACAATGGGCTGGTGGAACTAGACGCCCAACTCAATGAGGAAGTGTTGTAGCCATAGAGCCTGAATGGTGATGTTGATTACTCCTCTATACTCAGCCTCAGCTAAAGAGAGAGCAATAGCAGCCTGCTTCTTGCTCGACCAACAAATAGGGCCAGATCCTAGACTGAGTGAATATCCGGAGGTGGACTTGCGATCAATGTTGTCTCCCGCCCAATCAGAAACTGTGAAGCCAAGGAGATTCAATGCAGTGCCTGCTGCATAGTGAATCCTGAAGGTGATGGTGCCCTGCACATATCGGAGGATGCGCTTGGTAGCATTCCAGTGTAGCTCATGCGGCTCCTGCATGTATCTGGAAACTACCCCTACTACATATGAGAGATCTGGTCTGGAGTGGGTGAGGTACAATAAGCTCCCCACTAGCTGTTGGTAGAGAGTGTTGTCAACTAATGGAGTGTCACCTCCATCCTCAAGGCGGAACCTAGACAAAGAAGGAGTTAGTGCTGGCTTGCAATCAGTCATGTGAAATCTCTCGAGGAGATCCCGTGCATACTTAGCTTGAGAGAGTTTGATGCCTGTGGCATTCTGGCTGATCTCAAGACCAAGAAAGAAGTGTAATGGACCCATGTCTAATCATCAAGAACCTATCATGCAAGGCCCTCTTGACTATAGCAATGGTTGAAGCCAAGCTACCAGTGATTAGGAGATCATCTACATACAAAACTAAGATAAGAAGAGAATCATGTGTCCTAAGCATGTAAACATTCGGATTAGACTTACATCTTTCAAATTTTTGTGATAAGAGAAACGAATCCATCTTCACGTACCAAGCTCTCGGGGCCTGCTTAAGGTTGTAGAGAGATTTCTTTAGTCGGCAGACCAAAGATGAATCCTAAATGAAACCATGTGGCTACTCCATGTAGATATCCTTAGATAGGTCTCCGTGAAGAAAGACATTATTCACATCCATCTGATGTACTTCCCACCGCTGGGTAGCCGCAATGGTAAGTGTAAGGCGTATGGAATCCATCTTTGCTTCTGGAGAAAAGGTCTCGTCATAATCAATTCCATGCACTTGTTGGAAGCCTTTGGCTACTAGCCTTGCTTTTCGTCTGGTGATTTTCCCATCTGCAGCACTCTTGGTCCTGTAGACCCATTTGCATCGGACAAGTTTCCTTCCTGAAGGAAGAGGGACTAGATCCCAAGTCTGGTTCTCGAGGAGGGAGTTATACTCCTCCTCCATGGCGGACTCCCAAGATGGATGCCCAGCAGCCTCAGCATAAGACTGTGGATCAGAAGACTGAACCAAATGACAATGCCAGGAGGGCGATGGTTCAGTGGCAGTGAGGACAAGAGGGGGCTCAATAAACTCTGAGCTAGTCCTCTGTAGATTAGAATTATCCCCCACAAGACCATTTCTAGCAGCTGGTTAGTCTTGTGCATATATCTCACGTAAGCTCCTTGCTCTCTGATTTATGACAGGGGAATATGATTCACTGCTGGAAGCCCGATCTAGGCTTGGATGTGGATCATCATTTGCATGCACTAGATTTGTATCTGAAGACTTTGTCTCTACATCTGCATGCTCTTCCTCGGCATCTGCATGACCTGTATCTGCATCTGAGTGCACTGAGTCATCATCTCGGACATGAGGTAGATAAAAAGTGTCTGCATGCGGCGATTGAGGTGCATGCAAGAGACTTTCCTCAAATTTGACACTTCGCTCAATGATGAGCTTGTCTATAGAGGGAATCAGGGGTCAATATCCCTTCACACCATCAGGGTATTTAACAAAGATGCACTTAATGCTCTGTGGATCAAGAGCTTTCCTCTTTTCAGAGGGGATCTGGGCCCATGCTCGAGAGCTGAAAACACAGAGGTGAGTGACCTCTGGTTTAGTGCCGCTCACTGCCTCATAAGCTCTGGGCCAAAGCACTTAATTGTGCTAACTACATCCAAAACAGATCTCCTCATAGGTCTGTCAAGGATCAGACCCCCTTTGAGGCATACCATGTGGAGGTTTGCCATTACACCAAAACCCGCATGTTTTAGTAAACATTCTAAACCAGTAACTAGGATCCCTAGGGTGGAAATTACCAATTCTATAGAGGTGCGGTGATTCTTCCAACACCCCCCCTCAAATGAAACTTGGGGAAATCGAACCTAGGTCCAAGCTTTGATACCATGTAAATGTGTTAGAAACCCTACACAGATGAATCTAGCTAGTAAAGGTTGAACACACAGCTTTGCAGAGCAAAAATACTAAAAGAAAATCGAAAGAAGAAAAGAATGATTCTTTAGAAACTATTTTACAATGCTCATGATATAGCATTATTGGGTGAAGATCCCAAGGTAATGCACTATAGTGGTGATCAATGAGAAGACTCAACACCTACAACAAGTTCCGAAGATAACTAGTCAGTTGCGGAGTTAAAGATGGAGTAAATCATGCAAAAGAAATCTTGCATGCAATCCCATGCTCTAACTAAGAGTCTGCATGTAGGTGTGTAGTAGTTCCAACATGCAAAAGGAATCTTGCATGCAGTCCCATGCTCTAATTAAGAGTCTGCATGTAGGTGTGTAGTAGTTCCAACACAAATTTGCAATAACCTCTGATAAAAAGCTTTTCAAGGTAGAGTTGAACATGAAACCATGGGACAAAAACAAAACCCCTAGGCAATGGTGTGTTTTCATCTCCAAAAGGATGAGATAAATATTGAATTTCCAGTACTGTTGTCTGAAAGGGAAATATTCTATATCATTATACTATTACAGTGTATATGTGCTACAAGTAGACAGATAAGCTAGCACATCTACATTCTGGGAAAAAAAAATCATTCGCCATGACATTCATAAAAAATGGAGAGAATCGAACAATTTATTAGGCAGTTATGAATTTCGTTTCTTATGTTATGCCTCTAATGATAAACAGTTGCACCTTGGATCAGTTTTAGTTAAACTTCAAAAGATCCTGAACTCCATTGTTTCGATTAACAATGCCAACTAACCTACATTAATGAAAATAGAAACAATTCCCCAACTCATAAACCGCTTGATTGATAATCCTCAGGTATTTATCGCTACAAACAGTGTCCAAATTCAAGATAATCTTGTAATGCATAACGAAGGCATGGAAGGTCTTATCGTAGTGATCGAAAAGAGGGCATTTGGCATGCTATTAGTTCGTTTTTTTCTGCATTTTCCTTTGACCTCCGAATACAAAAAAAGATGGCGGGATAAAGGATAGCATGCGAATTATCACATGCTTGTCTTCAGAAGCAATGGAAATATTCAAATTAGAAAAGGCCAAGCTAACCTATAACACGTAATTTCTATAAATATGTTAGAAAACTTACGCAAATGAATCTAGCTAGTAAAGGTTGAACACACAGCTTTGCAGAGCAAAAACACTAAAAAGAAAATCAAAAGAACAGAAAGAATTATTGATTCAAAAAATAGGTTACAATGCTCATGATATATCATTACTGGGTGAAGTTTCCAATGTAATGCGCCATAGTGGTGATCAATGAGAAGACTCGACACCTAGAACAAGTTTCGGAGAGAACTAGCTAGTTGCGGAGTGAAAGGAGGAGCAAATCAGGGCGTAAATAATGCAGAAAGGATCTTGCATGTAGTCCCACAGCAAGTTCCGAAGAGAACTAGCCAGTTGCGGAGTGAAAGGAGGAGCAAATCAGGGAGTAAATCATGTAGAAAGGATCTTGCATGTAGTCCCACAGCAAGTTCCGGAGAGAACTAGCCAGTTGCGGAGTGAAAGGAGGAGCAAATTAGGGAGTAAATCATGCAAAAAAGATCTTGCATGTAGTCCCATGCATGCATGGACAGTCAAAGGCACCAATCTGGTGAAGATTCCAATGTTGAAGACTTGCATGTCAGTGAATTCTCTAAATAAGTGTCTGCGTGTGCTAGTAATGAAGGTCCTAGGTGTGTAATACCTCCAACACCCCCCTGAACACCACTATGGGGAAAAATAGAAAATGGGCCCTGGAAACTAAGGCTAAAGGTCACCCGAAATACAATTCAACTTGTACTAAAATTGAGGAAAGAGGGAAAACCTCGTGGAAACCCCTCCCCCCCCCCTCTCAAAATACAATATCATCAAAAGAAAAGAGGAAGAAAAGAGAATTGCTAAGCAATTGTGTCCTTCACTCCAAGACGATCGCGTAGAGAGTGAAACTTCTGCTTAGTGAATTTCTTGGTGAAGATGTCTGCAGTCTATTCTGTTGAAGGACAGAACTGCAAATTAATGACCCGATCATGTACTAAGTCTCTGATGTAGTGCATATGGATTTCTATGTGCTTCATCCGCTGCCGCTGTACTGGATCCCTGCAAAATTTGAGAGTGCTCTGGTTGTCACACCAGATGACAGTGCTCTGGTGGAACTGGATGCCCAAATCAGTGAGGAAGTGTTATAGCCACAGAGCCTGAATCGTGATGTTGACTACTCCTTTGTACTCGGCCTCAACTAAAGAGAGAGCAATACTAGCCTAATTCTTGCTCGACTAACAAATAGGGCCAGACCCTAGGCTGAGTGACTATCCAGAGGTGGACTTGTGATCAATGTTGTTGCATGCCCAAGCAGAATCTATGACGCCAAGGAGATTCAATGCAGTGCCTGCTGCATAGTGGATCCTGAAGGTGATGGTGCCCTGCACATATCGGAGGATGCACTTGGCAGCTTTCCAATGTAGCTCATGCGGTTCCTACATGTATCTGGAAACTGTCCCTACTGCATATGAGAGATTTGGTATGGAGTGGGTGAGGTACATTGAGCTCCCCACTAGCTGTCAGTAGAGAGTACTATCAACTAATAGAGTATCACCTCCATCCTCAAGGCAAAACGCAGACAAAAAAGGAGTTGGTGCTTGCTTGCAGTCAGTCATGTGAAATCTCTCGAGGAGATCTCATGCATACTTAGATTGAGAGAGTTTGATGCCTGTGGCATCCTAGCTAATCTCAAGACCAAGAAAGAAGTGTAATGGACCCATGTCCATCATCAAGAGCCTATCATGCAAGGTCCTCTTGACTGCAACAATGGCTGAAGCCGAGCTGGCGGTGATCAGGAGGTCATCTACATACAAAACTAAGATAAGAAGATAATCATGTGTCTTGAGCATGTAAACATTCAGATAAGACTTACATATTTCGAAGTTTTGTGATAAGAGAAAAGAATCCATTTTCGCACACCAAGCTCTTGGGGCGTGCTTAAAGTCATAGAGAGACTTCTTCAGTCTGCAGACCAAAGATGAATCCTGAATGAAACCATGTGGCCGCTCCATGTAGATCTCCTCAGATAGGTCTCTGTGAAGAAAGGCATTCTTCACATCCATCTGATGTACTTCCCAACCCTAGGCAACCGTAATGGCAAGTGCAAGGGGTATGGAATCCATCTTTGCTACTGGAGCAAAGGTCTCATCGTAATCAATGCCATGCACTTGCTGGAAGCCTTTGGCTACTAGCCTGGCTTTTTGTCTGGTGATTTTCCCATCTACAACACTCTTGGTCTTGTAGATCCATTTGCATCAGACAAGTTTCCTTCCTGAAGGAAGGGCGACTAGATCCCAGGTCTGGTTCTCGAGGAGGGAGTTGTACTCCTCCTCCTGGCGGACTCCCAAGAGGGATGCCCAATAGCCTCAGCATAAGACTGCAAATCAGAAGATTGAACCAAATGACAATGTCGGGATGGTGCTGGTTTAGTTGAAGTGAGGGAAAGAGGAGGCTCAATAAACTCTGAGCTAGTACTCCACGGATCAGAATTATCCCCCACAAGACCATTTCTAGCAGCTGGGTGGTCCTGTGCATATATCTCACTTAAGCTCCTTGTGCTCTGATTTATGACAAAGGAAATTGATTCACTGCTGGAAGCCCAATCTGGGCTTGAATGTGGATCGTCATATGCATGCATTGGACTTGTATCTGAAGAATCTGTCTTTGCATCTGCATGCTTTACCTCGACATCTGCATGCTCTATATCTACATATGAGTGAACTGAGTCATCATCTTGGTCATGAGGTAGCTAAAAGGTGACTGCATGCAGAAATGGAGGTGCATGTGAGAGACTTTCCTCAAATTGGACACTTTGCTCAATGATGAGCTTGTCCATAGAGGAAATCAGGAGTCAGTATCCCTTCACACCATCAGGGTATCCAAAAAAGATGCATTCAATGCTTTGTGGATCAGGAGCTTTCCTCTTTTAAGAGGGGATCCTGGCCCATGCTCGGGATCCAGAAACATGGAAGTGGGTGACCTCCAGTTTAGTGCCGCTCCAAGCCTCAAAGGGGGTCTGATCCTTGACAGTTCTATGAGGAGATTTGTTCTGGATGTAGTTAGCACAATTAAGTGCTTCAGCCCATAGCTTATGAGGTAGTGACTTAGCATGCAGCATGCAGGAAGCCATCTCTTTGAGAGATCAGTTCTTTCTCTCAGCAACTTCGTTCTATTGTGGAGTTTATGGAACTGTGTGCTGTAACTGTATGTCGGACTCAAGCAAAAGGTTTTGAAGTGTTGTGTTAACATATTCCCCACAATTTTCTGTAAGGAGGGCTTTGATCTTTCTCTCTGGCTGTCTCTCAACTAGTTCTTTGAAATCTTCAAAGTGCGCAAAAACTTCATATTTGGCCCTAAGAAGATACACCCAAGTATACCGTGAGAAATCATCAATAAATGTATGCACATACATTGCTTTTTTGATGGAAGGATGAGGAAAAGGCCCCATGAGATCATTATGGATCAGATCTAGAGGAGAGGATCGTCTGTGAGTCTTTCCGGTGTCAAACTTTTCTCTAGGACGTTTGCCAAGGACACACCCTTCACAAAATCCTTTGGAGAAACTGATATTTGGCAAGCCTTCCACCACCTCATGCTTGCTTAGCTGCTGCATATACTTGTAATTTAAGTGACCAAACCTCTCATGCCAAAGCCTACTACTATCATTAGCATGTGTACACAATAAGGAGGATTCAGATTCAATAAATTCAGAAAATGTATACAGTCTAGCTCCATTGTTTACCTCACCAGTTGCAATTTTGGACTTGCTATGTAGGTCATATATGTTCACTGCATCTAGAGTGAATTCCACTCTCTTTCTGGTGCCGGAATGAGTGATCTGATAAACTAAAAGCAGGTTTACCGAAATTTTTGGAGCATGAAGCACATCTTCAAAACTTTCGTGTAAAAGTTCCACTCTACATTTTCCGGTGACCTCAATAGGTGAGTCATCTCCCATTAAGATGGGAGGTCCTTTGCATGCATTCAAAGAGGAATAAACTTCCTTTGCAGCAGCCATATGATGTGATGCACCAAAATCTATAATCCATGCATCAGGGAAAGAGTTAAAACTAAAGCATGAAAATTGTTACCTTTCCCGTGTGACGGATCCTCAGTTTTCTTCTCGGCGCCCTGAGGGATCTCATCCCCAAGATTGTGCTTTTGAAAGATTTTTGCCATTTGGTCAATTTGTTTCTTCATGCAAGAGGATTTCGGATGGAATCCTCGGTGACAGTAGGTGCATTTGTCTCCTTTCTTCCCTTTCCCATTTCTGGAGCCGAAGGAGTCATTGAAGGGCTTGGTGTACCCTTCATTCGTTGGATGGGAATGAGCTTTTCCCTTGTTTTTTTGCTATAACAATGTAAACTTTGAAACGGGAACTCTGGCCAAAAAACCCCGAAAAAACATAAAAAATAGTGCTAAAAACGAAAAGTGTTGATGCTGGAATAACACTTTTTTTCTTTCTTCTTCTTCTTTTTTTTGGGTAAATTTTCAACATGTTTTAAAAATGGCAGTGACAACGAACTTTTTGCCCAAAAAATATCCAAAAAACACCCTCAAAACGAAAAGTGTTAACGCTGGGAGAACACTTTTGTTTTTCAAAAGTAAAATTTCAACATTTCGAAATAATGGCGTAAAATATTTTATCATGACCCCGAAAAACATTAAATTA
>APFE031756836.1:64944-92573 GCA_000404065.3 Pinus taeda | reverse complement strand
GCGCTGCTGCCTGCGCGCACCCTGGCCCTCTGACCTAGCCTGCTGCGTGCAGGTTCTCCCAGGCCCGATCTGCTAGGGTTCTGCTGGCCTTCCTCTCGCTGCGATCGCCCTCTACTCCCGCCCCCTCTTCTCTGGGCGCCCTTTCTCCCTGCCTCCTGTGGGGTTTGACTGCCTAAGGGTTGGCCCGCCCTTCCTCTATCTCTCAAGGCGAGCCTGCAATGGCAGGCTCTGCCTCCCAGCCTCTGCCCCCTGAGTCTCCTGAGGAGGCTTTTGCCTCACTCCTCTCCCATCATTCGGATCCCATACCCCGTCCCTCCCATTCGAAATTTATCAAGAAACTGGATGAAATACCTGAAGTGATCTTGCCCCCTTCTCTCCCAAGAAAATTGGCAATAGCCTTATCCGAAAGAGGCCTCGTCGGTCAATTTACAGGCCTCTGGCCTTCTCCCCACACTGTGTAGAAATGGGTGGAACGAAACTGGAGTTCAATGATCCCTGGAAAGATTGCCATCAGGTTCTACGGAAGGGGCTTCTTCACCTTCCTTTTCGAATCAAAAGAAGACAAGAGCCTCATCTTCCGCAACGGCCCCTACTTCATGGACACGAGAGGGCTCTACCTAAACAGATGGACCCCGGACTTCGACCCGGAGATGGACATCCCAAATGCAGTTCCCGTGTGGGTGCGACTACCTCATCTGCCCCTTCACTGTTGGGGAGACGAATCCGTAAAAGCTATTGGCAATGCAGTCGGAAAATACATCGACAGATCAGAACCAAGGGAGAACATGCATGCCTGCGCAAGGATCTGCGTTGAGGTCGATCTGGGAAAAGGACTACCCGAAGCAATTAAACTCAAGGTGGATCAATGGATGCACATTCAGCAACTTGATTACGAACAACTCCCGTTTAAATGCAAGGTATGTCACGAGTATGGCCATTTTGCTAATAGATGTAGTAAGCTAAAAATTATTGATGTGGAGCAAAATGAAGAAAATGCAGGGGGCTCTTGGGAACAAGTAAAAAGGAAAAAGCTCAACCCGGGTTCCAACTCCTCAGCCCCGCAACTCCTCAAGCCATCTCCCCTCCCCCCCTCCCCCCCCCCCCCCCCCCTACTTCCCCCTCCCTCAACCCCTTTGAATCTCTTTCTGCAGAGGTCCCTCCCTCTCCCCCTCAATCTCCCCGCCCTGCCTCTCCGAGCTCTTTCCCTCCTCTCTCTCCCTCCCCCACCATTGAAAGAATCCAAACCAGAACCAAAACAAGAGAAGCAAATCAACCTTCCGACCCTCCAAGAAAAGTTGGCAGAAAAACAAACAAAGAACTAAGAGATGGAGCAGCGGCCAAGGAAATGGCAACTGGTTCTCAGCAACCCATGGATTCTTTTCTAGGCAAGACAAAAGGAAATGGCGAGAAAGCCAAGGAGAAGGCAGGACTCCACTCAACAATCAGGAAATAATGAATTTGGTCTCTTGGAATTGTAGGGGAATGGGCTCCTCCCTAAAGGTAAAAGCACTCAAGGATCTTCTGACCCAGGAACATCCAGATATTTTCCTAATCCAAGAGACCAAACTAACCGAGCAGGACTTCACTCTTCAAACTCAAAGATTCAGAAACTACTCAGGCATCTCCAAAGGCTCGGACGGGGCCTCAGGGGGAATAGGCACACTATGGAACAAAAACAAGTGGGAAATCAGCAACCATCAGATATGCAATTGGTGGGTAAGAACAGACTTAAGAAGCAAGAGCACTCAAGAGGTCCTTTTCATTTACAACATTTACGCACCCAATCACTAGAGAGATAAAGCCAGCTGTTGGAACAAACTAGAAGCAGATCTCTCCTCCATCCAAAGTAGTCAAATTATCATTGGGGGTGACATGAATCTAATAAGGCAGGTGGAAGAAAAATTTGGAGGCAACTTCCACCCAGACCCATTCAGAGACAAGCTGGAAGAAATAATTCAGATCTTCAATCTCATACATACCCCCCTCTCTAATGGAAAATTCACATGGTCCAACAAAAGAACAGGTCCTCAGAACATCAAAGAAAGGTTAGACAGATTCCTAATTCATGAAAGGCTGGCTAGCAACTTCCAGGCAATTAAAAGCTACACAGTCCACGGTACAGCCTCAGATCACAAAGCAGTAACCCTCTCTCTGTCTAAAGGATCGAATTTTGGCCCCCTGCCCTTTAAATACAACAAGCACTGGGACAGCCACGAAGAATTCTGCGCCCTTGTGCGAAATCAGTGGGCCAAAGAAATCCTTGGTTCTCCTCACTATGTGTGGGAGAATAAATTAAAAAATTTAAAATCCGCCATCAAGCAATGGGCGAGAGATTTGGCAAACTCTGAGAGAAAGAGGAGATCCAATCTCCTTGCAGAAATAGACAGTTGGCACTACGAGAAAGAGCAATTACAGTCCACAATGGAAGACATCGAAAAAGAGAAGAGTATGTTTATGGAGCTGTACAGGCAAAATCGCATTGAGGAAGAGGAGCAGAGATTGAAGTCCCGCTGCCTTTGGCTGAAAGCAGGGGACAAGAACACTTCCTTCTTCCACAACAATGTTAAGTTAAGAAGGGCAAGGAATCAGATTGACAAAATAGAGGTGGATGGGAGAGTCCTCCAGGATCAAGAAGAGATAAAAAAGGCAGCACATGATCATTTCCAAGCTCTCCTTACAGTAGATCCTCAGCATTTCGAAGGCACATATTTTTTAAGCCCAATTGAAAACAAAATCAAAGAGGAACACAACAGAGCGCTAGAACAAGAGCCCACTAAAGAGGAGATAAGAGAAGCCATCTTTAGCATGCAACAAGACAAGGCCCCGGGACCGGATGGATTCACGGTAGCTTTCTACAGACACCACTGGGACATAATCAAAAAGGACTTTGTGAGAATGGTGAAAAACGAATTCAGAAAACACAAGGTGGGGGACTACACCAAATCCTCTCACATTGCTCTGATACCAAAGGAAGCTAACCCCAAATCTTTCGATAGATTCCACCCCATATCTTTGTGTAATGTCTCATACAAGACCATCACAAAGATCATCGCCAACAGGCTCAAGATCCTCCTCCCCTTCCTCATCTCAGAAAATCAGGGAGGCTTTGTCCCCAAGAGGCAGATTATAGATAATGTAATCCTCATTCAAGAAGCCATCCATAGCAGCCTCACCAAGGGAGAACAAGGCATGATCATCAAATTGGATATGGCCAATGCTTTTGACCGAGTGGACCATGTCTTCTTAGCAGCAACAATGAGAAAGTTTGGCTTCTCCTCAAAAGCAGTCGATATCATTAGAGGATGCATCTCTAACCCGTGGACAACCCCACTGATCAATGGTCATCCAGGTAACTCCTTCAAAAGTACCAGGGGCCTTAGGCAAGGATGCCCTCTCTCTCCCTTCCTCTTCATCATAATGGCTGAAACCCTTAGCATTCACTTGGAAGACCTTCGCTGCAAGAGAGAGATTGTGGGGGTAAGCATTGAAAGAGGCCTAAAGGAGATCAACCATTCACTATTTGCAGACGACACTCTTCTAATTGGGGGAGCCTCAAGCTTGATGGAAAGGAGATTCAAAAAGGTCCTGGACGCCTTCCTTCAGGCCTCAGGAGGAAAACTAAACAACAGGAAATGCAAAATCTACACATGGAACGTGCCTATTAAAATCCAACAAAGCATATCCCTCATCCTTGACATCCCTCTCCAAAAGAACTGGAACTCCTTCTCCTACTTGGGACTACCTTTGGCGAAGGATCACATAAAAGCAGGTGTTTGGACAAAACACATAGAGAAAATGAGAGGTCTTTTACAAAGCTGGGGAGTCACTTGGCTTAACCTTGCAGGTAGAACCATCCTTATTAAGGCCGTCCTCTCAGGGCTGCCAATCTACCAGTATGTTGTGATGTTGGCCCCAGCAAGCATCCACAAACACATGGAACTCATAATGCGTAGCTTCCTCTGGCAAGGTGGAAAACAGGATTCTAAAAAGTTCAACCTAGTGAACTGGGGGCAGGTAACTCTTCCTTATGAAAAAGGAGGTCTCTCTATTAAAATCCCTAACTTCTCCAACCAGGCCATGGGGCTAAAACTGATTTGGAAGATTATCACAAGCAAGGAATCTTGGTGGGTGGAGGCTGTAAAAAGAAAATATCTCAACAGTCCAAGCTCGAACATTCTCAATGAGACAATAACTGATAGACCTTGCACCTCAGTTTGGCGCCTAATTAAAAAAGTTTTGCCTCACTTCAGGAAGAATGTGTCCAAGCACCCGGGCAATGGGAAGGATACTAAAATCTGGGTGGACAGAATCATGAACACTAATCCAAGGAGTCTCCAACTCGAGCTAAGGCCTCTTCAGACTTGGATGGAAGCTAGAAGGTTACACACTCTCTTTGACATCTCCTCTTGGAACCACAACAAATGGAAAGACTGGAAGGAGCTGCATCTCCCTCAAGACCTTGAAGACCTCTGGCACAAGTTAAAGTCAACTCTCTCAGGAGCAGCGCCAGTCAACAGAGAAGCAGAAGACTCGTACATTTGGGATTCCTGTGGAGGATTTTTCTCGGTCAAGGAAGGGTACAAATCCCTTCAGAACAGCCTCCCTTCTCCCAATTGGAACCTCCACTCAGCCACCTGGAAATCTGAATGCATCCCTAAAGTCAAACACTTCAACTGGACCCTCCTCAAAGGGAGAATCCTCACTGCAGAAAATCTGAGGAAAAGAGGCATTCAAGGCCCTTCAATTTGCTGCTTCTGCAAAGCTGAGGAAGAGACAATCCAACACTCCTTCCTCCTCTGCCCATGGGTTCAGAATTGTTGGAAGCAGCTCATCAGTCCCTTGGAAGCCCGAGGAAGATACGATCAGGTCCACTCCCTCCAGAAGAATTGGAAAAAAGATTATCCTCATCATAGAAGAGGCAAAACTAATTTAATTAGAATCTGGAAATGCATCCCTGCTACCCTCTGCTGGAACCTTTGGCTCGCTAGGAACAGCCTCATCTTCAACAACATCCAGCCAAGAATGGGCACAATCATAGCAAAAACGATGGCCAGCATCTCCGAAACAATCAGCGTGAACTACATTGCCATTCCTGATCAGGAAAACTAGACCCAAGAGGAAAAGGATTGGTACAGCAAGTTCAAAATTAGCCACTCCCACAGCCCTCCACCTAAAAGCAAAGTCTACAAGAAACAAACCCCCTGGAAGCTCAGGGGAACCACCGAAGAAATCCACTAATGGATCAGCGCTCAAAACCACCCCACCCTCTTCTTCGATGGAGCATCAAAGCAAAACCCTGGAGCAGCAGGTGCAGGAGGCGTAATTAAAGACCACCATGGCACTCTCATCTGCATGTATGAATGGGGTCTTGGGGAAGCTACCAACAACTCGGCAGAAGCCTACAGCTTGCTCATGGGTACCAACATGCTCCTAGAAAAAGGTCTGAGGAATGCCATCATCATTGGAGATTCATCCATCATAATTTCCTCTATGATCACAGGGAATAAATTCACCAAGGAAGGCCTAAACAATACCAGATTCAGGATTCTGGACAACCTCATAGATCTGGGCGAATCCTCCTTTAGGCATGTCCTCAGAGAGCACAACGCTGAGGCGGATCTCCTTGCCAAGAGGGCAGTCAATCTAAAGCAGGGCCAAGTTCGTATTGATGACTGTGTTTATGACAGAGCCATTCCTTAGCTCCTCTCCCTCATCAGTGTCACCAGGTCTAATCTCTGCAATTTTTAATTTGATGTCTGTCCTTTCTGCTCCCAGAGTCCTCTCAAACCTCGACTACTTTACCACTCATGCGCAGCCGCCTTCTATCACCTCCCTCGTCCTGCGCGCCTTTTCCCCCTCTCCTCCTCGTGACAGCGATCCGGATCAGGTTGGTTTATGTCACCTCCTTTCTCAGGAGGATCTTACTCCATATCAGCTCTCTGCCATTACCTCGACCTCTGAAAGGATTCCCTCGTACAGGCAGCGCCTCCCCTTCTCCATATATTCCCCCTCGCCCTCCCTGGAAATCATCCCCAGCTCTTATTCGTGCCCCTTGGCCCTGGTTTGCATAGAGCCTCAGTCATCGAGCCACGCCATCTCTCTCAGGAGCCTCGAGATAAATCAGGAGCTCCTCTGCTTTGCGCGCTGCGCCATTCATTCCAGAAGGAGCCTCAAGGAGCTCAAGGCACCCCCAGGCCTTCTCTTTGAGCGCAAGGGTCTCCATCCTCCCTGCTCCATCGCCGCCAACAGCTCTCACGCAGGAGTCTCCTCTCAGATCTCCAGCAAGCCTTCACAACGGATATCTGCCCTCCACAGGCCGAAGTAGTCTCGGTACCTCGACTCCAGCAACAGAGAAACTGAACGAAGGCCCACGCTGCTGGTAAATTTTCATTACAGTTATAAGTTTTTCACTGACTCGATTTTGTTGGACAGATTCAGCGGTCAGACGCCTCCTCCATCGCTTCTGCGCCCTCTTCTCCCTAGCAATCAGTCCCTTCCTCTCGGGCTCACCTCCTTCAAGCTTTCTCTCTTCTGCCCTGTCTCACTGTTCCTTCCATCCGCTATGGCAGATCAGCCATCCCAGCAGAACCCCCCTGAACCTGAGATAAACATCGATGGGATCTTTAGCAAGGACTGCACGATGTGCAAGACCCATACATTCATGATTAACAGACTAAGGAGCAAGCTTCAGGAGCTGAAAGAGGACTACGAGTCTGATTCAAGATCAAAGAGGAAAAAGCTTGAAAAGCAAAAGGCAGAAATCGAAAACTTGCAGGGTAGATGCAGCCACCTGGAAGAAGCCATGGAGCACATCCGCGTCCTCACTCAAGGTTCTCATGCTGAGGCATCCACTAAGGCTAGTGGCGCTCGAAGAGATTCTATCCCCGACTTCTCAGTAACTCAGAAAACTCCCTATGACCTTTAAATTTTGTCTGCTCTGCGGGGCTTTTGTAAGGCAATATAGCCGTTGTTTGTTTAACTTCAGTATCTTGGGCAGCAAAGAGGAAAACGGGTCTGCGTACCCAATTTTGCCCCTCTCTGCCATAACTCAGGAATCCTATGTATCTGCATCAACTTTCTGATTTTATAATATAAAAAGTACCCGACCTTGTTTAAAAAAAAAAAAAATGTTTAATAATTTAAAAATTAAAATAACTACACACCAAAAAAATTAGTATTTTATAACTTCAATAAATATAAAATATATATATGATTTAATAAATAATAATAATAATATATATGTTATTAATGCATTAACATAATTATAATTATAATTATAATTACAATTATTTAATATATTATTTATTATAGTATAAACTTAATAATATTCTTTAAACTTTAGAAAATTCATAATATATAATAATAATTATAATTACTATATGATCTATAAATTTACACATTAATAATATATTAATTTAAATATTAACACATCATAATCATGATCAATTTGGTCAAAGATAGTGAACATGAAGGTCACGTTAAACCATGATAATTGATAGGCATTATATTTAACATGCTTACAATTAAACATAGATACATATCTAGAGTCATCATAATGGCATAGACAAACATATTTAACCTTTGTAGTCAGCCTTTGCAGTGAATGTATAAATAGTCAACCATGGTCAATGTTAATCAACTATATGTTTACCATACTCAGTGATAGTCAATATTGTTCACTCATAGTCATCCTTAGTCAACCTTGGTCAACCATATAGTTAGCCCTGGTGCCTATAGTTAACCTTAGTGCCTATAGTTAACCATGGTCAACATTCCTATGGTTAACCATAAACATCATGCTTGACATAACTAGAGTCAACATGATGACATAGTCAAACCATGGAAACTCATAGACAATGTTTAAAAATGTTTAATAATATTTATATTAATATGGTTTAGAACACATTGGTTTACTAATGTGTTTAACTATGTTCAAATATGTTTAGCTATGTTCGATAATAAACACTCTTCAACGTCAATCAAACATAATCACCTATTATTATTATTGATTAGTAGCATAGTCACACATAGTCAACTACATCAATCAAACAAATTTCTCCTTTATATTTATTGTTGAAATTGTTGACCATAATTCCTTAGGGTTTTAGTAGTAATTCCTTAGGTTTATTATTCCGTTGGGTTTGTAATATCAATCCCTTAGTTTTATTAATCTAAGGTTTCATATTCCTAGGGTATAATATTATTCATAGGGTTTATAACATTAATCTTAGCGTTTAATATAAATCGCTTGTGTTTATAATCATGGTCAACCATGGTCCAATATCGCAATGTGACAATGATTGGCTTAATATGAAAATTAACCATGCTCAACCATTGTCAACCATGGTCAATAATGGTCAACCACAGACCAATGTCACTTTGTGATAGAAATTTTCTCAATATGAGAATCGACCATGGTCAAGCATGGTCAACAATGGTCCACTATCACATTGTAACAAACATTTTCTTAATATGAAAATCAATCATGATTAACCATGGTTAACCATGGTCCAACATCACATTGTTACAAACATTGTCTTAATATCAAAATAAATCATGGTAAACCATGGTCCAATGTCGCATTTTGACAAACGTTGTCCCAATATCAAAATGAACCATTGTCAACCATGGTCCAACGTCGCATTATGACAAACATTGACTCAAAATGAAATGGTCAACTACGGTCCAACATCACATTGTGACAAAGATTGTGTCAATATTAAAACTAATCATGGTCAACCTTGTTTATTTTATGGTTTGTAACATTTATCTTAGGGTTTATATTACTTGGGTTTATAATATTAATCCCTTGGTTTTATAAAATCAATCATGACCAACTATGATCCAACATCGCATTGTGACAAATATTGTCTCAATATGAAAATAAACAATGGTCAATCATGGTCCAATGCCATATTGTGACAAATATTGTCTTGATATGAAAATCGAACATGGTCAACCATGGTGCAATGTCGCATTGTGATAAGGATTGTCTCAATATGAAAATCAATCATGGCCAACCATTGTCAACCATGTTTATTTTAGGGTTTATAATATGTATCTTAGGGTTTAGATACGTTGGCTTTATAATATTAATCCCTCAGGTTTAATATTATTCCCTTCAGTTTATAATTGCTTGGCATTTTAATATTAATCCCTTGGGCTTATAATATCAATCCCTTGGGTTAATTATTCTAAGGGTTCATATTCCTAAGGTATAATATTATTCATAAGGCTTATAATACTAATCCTAAGATTCAATATAAATCCCTTGGGTTTATAATCATGGTCAACCATAGTCCAATGTCATATTTTGACAAAGATTTTCTCAATATGAAAATCAACCATGCTCAACCATTGTCAACCACCATCAACCATGGTCAATCATGGTCAATATTGGTCAAACATGGTTGACCATGGTCAATTATGGTCAACCATGGTCTAATGCCATATAGTGTCAAGGATTGTCTCAATATGAAAATAAACCATGGTCAACCATGGTCAACAATGGTCCAACGTCGTATTGTGAGAAATATTGTCTCAATATGAAAATCAATCATGGTCAACCACAGTCAATCATAGTCAACCATGGTCGAACATCATATTGTGACAACAATGGTCAACTGTGGTCCAACATCTCATTGTCACAAAGATTGTCTCAATATGAAAATTGTCCATGGTCAACCATGGTCAAATATCTGATTATGGCAATGATTGTCTCGATGTGAAAATCAATCATGATCAAGCATGGTCGAAAGACACATTATGACAAATATTGTTTCAATATGAAAATAAACCATGGTAAACTATGGTCAACCATGTTTATTTTAGGGTTTGTAATATTTATGTTAGGGTTTATATACCTTGGGTTTATATTATTCCCTTGGGTTTAATATTATTCCCTTGGGTCTATATTCCCTTGGATTTTTTTTATTTTTTTTTCTAAGTAAGATTAATTCTTTTAATAAAGTAACAAAGTACAATTACAACGAGACCGAAGTCAAGACCCTGCTCTGAAGAGAGGCAAAACTGTCAAAAAACGCAGGAGAGAAGAGTAACTGTAGGCAATGAGTTCATAGACGTGACTGATATCAGAACCCACGCAGGGGACCAGATTGATATTCTCTTGATACTTCCTAGTTGACAAAAATGACAAAAAACACAGGAGAACCACAAAACTGTGTGCATCACAAACTAGTGTAAACATCACATAACATGAATAAGAAGCCAGGGAGAGCACGCTAGTCATCTAGTGGTTCTTCCTCGATACGACACCATCCATATTCTGGAGGATCCCTAGCTTGAGGCACATTCTGATCGGAGGGACCAGGGTCAACCGGCACCATCACTATATCCTAAGCACTGCAAACCTGTACATTCAAATCCTGTCGAGGTGCATTTCCAAGTCCCAACTGGAGGGAAGAAGGAGCAGAGACTGCCTCCAAACCTCCCAGATGAGAGCCAGAGTCCTCAGTCTGATCAGTCTCATGGAAGACTATCGTGATATGAGTCATTATCCGAGGCCTATTCAGAGTGTTGTTAAAAGAGAAAATTGCAGAGCCAGACGAGGAAGGAAGCCCAGGGTGGTATCTGGAGGGGTGGAGCCACCCTCTGCCACTGCGGGTGCTGGGGTAGTGGCTAGCGAACAGCTCACTGGAGAGGGAGGGCAAATCAGAGGACGAGCTGGTAGGCGCACGCTGGGGCTGGCCTCTCCGGAACCCCATTCTTTGGTGAAGACGAGGCATCTGAGAGGGAGAAGCAGTGGGATGTTGGTAAGGCAAAGCAACGGGCAGGTAGACAGAGCAACAGAGGCACTGAGAATAGGAAGGGAACCCGCTGATTCCCGGCGCCAAACAACTAGAACTGAGCGCTAAATTATCCTTTCCAAGCAAAGTTTGGGAGGCCGTAGGAATGACAGGGCCGACCTTCCACCACCTGAGACCAGAATCGAGGCCTGAGACCAGATAATGAATCATCGAAATAAAGGCTATGAAACAACAGCTTGAAACCCACAACCCAAAACTAGAGATAAGACTTGATACTGGATAATGAAACGTTGAGACATAGACAACAAAACAACAACTCGAAACCCAGGAGAGGAATGAGAGGGACAGCAGGAGTCGCTCCAAGAGGGTCGAGCCAGGTACCAAAGAAAATTTCCCCCACAAGAGCCGAGAGACCTCAGTGATAACAGAGCTAACCTCAAACAGCCTAAAAACAGAAATGAGGCCAGTGGCGTGGGAAAGAACCAAGTGAAACAGCATAAAAGACTTCATCGCATACCTGAGACATAGCCTGGCCTTAACCTTTTCTGGCATGCCTCGATATGCTTCGTTCATTACTATAGCATTGAAGAACACTGCCTTCTGATGCAGGCCAGAGTGTACGGAGGGAAGAACCATCGCGATAAACATGAAGTAAGAACCAGAGCCACTGGAGTTGGAGTCGTTTAACCTTGCTCTGCGTGCATGCCAATAGCTCACCACCTTACCTGAATTTAACTCTCTGTATTGGGTGGGCAGGTGTCAATCTTCCTCGCCCCACCCCTGTCTCTTCATAGTTAATGCTACCTAAAACACCCACATCCGGGATCCCTTGGATTTTTATTAGTAATCCCTTGGGTTTATTATTTCCTTAGTTTTATAATATCAATGATGGTTAACTATCGTCAACCATGTTTTATAAAATCAATTATGCTCAACCATGATCAAACGTCACATTGTGACAAATATTGTCTAAATATGAAAACCAACCATGGTCAACCATGATCCAATATTTTATTATGACAAAAATGATCTCTATATGAAAATAAATCATTGTGAGGCATGGTCAATCATGGTGCAACGTTACATTGTGACAAGGATTCTCCCAATATGAAAATCAACCATGTTCAACCATGTTTATTTTAGGTTTTATTTAGGGTTTATATACCTTGGGTTTAATATTTTTCCCTTCGGTTTATAATCCATTAGCATTTTAGTATTAATCCCTTGAGTTTATTATTCCCTTAGCTTTATAATCTCGGGTTTATTATTCCCTTGGGTTTATAATATCAATCCCGTGGGTTTATTAACCTAAGAATTCATATTCATAGCACATAATATTATTCATAAGGTTATAATATTGATCCTAGGGTTTAATATAAATCCCCTGGGTTTATAATCATGGTCAACCATGGTCCAAGGTCACATTGTGAGAAAGATTGTCTCAATATGAAAATCAACCATGCTCAACCATTGTCAACCATCATCAACCATGATTAACATTAGTCAAACATGGTCGACCACAGCCAATTATGGTAAACCATAGTCAATACCCATGCTCCAATGTCACATTGTGACAACCATGGTCAACATTGGTCCAACGCCGCATTGTGACAAAGATTGTCTCAATATGAAAATCAACCATGGTCCAACGTCGCATGTGACAATGGTTGTCTTGATATGAAAATCAATCATGGTCAACCTTGGTTATTTTAGAGTTTATAATATTTATCTTAGGGATTATATACCTTGGATTATATTATTCCCTTGGGTTTTTAGTATTAATCCCTTGGGTTTATTATTCCATTGGGTTTATAATATCAATTAGAGTTAACCACGTTCAACCATGTTTTATATAATCAACCATAGTCAACCACGGTCGATCATTGTCAACAATGGTCAAACACCACATTGCGACAAAGATTGTCTCAATATGAAAATAAATTGTGGTCAACTATGACCAACCATTTTTATTTTAGGGTTTATTATATTGATATTAGGATTTGTATACATTGGGTTTATATTATTTCCTTGCATTTAATATTATTCCCTTAGGTTTAATATAATTTTCTTGGGTTTGTCCCTTGGGTTTATACTATTTATCATGGTCAACCATTCCTTGGAATTTTAGTATTAATCCCTTTGGTTTATAATATCAATCCCTTGGGTTTATTAACCTAAGAATTCATATTTCTAGGGTATAATATTATTCATAAGGTTTATAATATTAATCATAGGGTTTAATGTAAATCCCTTGGGTTTAAAATCATGGTCAATCACAGTCAACCATGCTCCAATGTCAAATTGTGACAAAGTGTCTCAATATGAAAATCAACCATTGTCAACCATTGTCAACCATCATCAACCATGGTCAATCATGGTCAACATTGGTCAAACATGGTTGACCATGGTCAATTATGGTCAATCATGGTCCAATGCCACATTGAGACAAATATTGTCTCAATTTGAAAATAAAAAATGGTCAACCATGGTCCAACAACACATTGTGAGAAAGATTGCCTCAATATGAATATTTATCATTTTCTACCACAATAGATGATCCAGGTGGATGTCGGTGGCCACCCACCTATTCCACTTGGATCCCCACCATTGTTTCTTTCAATTTTTTCAGTTTCCTTATTTGTAGCACAATTTACTATTTTTTGTAGTTTTTCGGGTCCCGAACTTCCGGAGCCGTTTTGAGGCCCTAAATGACATTTTTTGGGAAAATCGGGACCAACATGTATTTTGACCTGTCGTTAGTCGTTCAAAATTTTTATTCCTCGGATACATCTTTCTAACCAGGTATTTTTCACGTCAAATGGAGATCTATGCCAAAGTTACAACCCCAGGAAGTTAATGTACCAATTTACCCAAACGAGGCCCATAGTTTGGCGCTTCATCTCCTAGGGTTAGTTTTTGGATGTTTAAGGTTTTCCATTGTTTCTCAATAATAAATAGGCCTTTGAGCCTCATTGTAACACAATTCAGAGGCAGGTAGCAGCCACATCTCTTCTCAGAGATAAGCTACCATCGCCCGAGCTAGTCTTATTTCCATTCCGTTTGTAAGCATATGTCAGTATTTGATATTAATGAAATGAAGTGTTATTTCTACTGAATCTTTGTATTTATCGTTATATCGGTAACTTTTTGCATTCTTATTTAAATCCCAATTAGTGGTATCAGAGCGGTCTTCTCTTTCTCTGTTTTTCTTTGCATGTCCCCAACAAGGTCGTGATATAAGAAGTTAGGGCTTGATCTGGTTGAACCTTTTCAAGATCAACCTCGCAAACCCCGATGGTCGCCCATGGGGAAAGAAAAGAAAGACTAGGGGGCAAGAGATCCTATCAAAATATTGCTTGAGGAGGCCCTCAAGAAACAAAAGAACACGATGACGGATAACTTTGACCAGATCCTTCAACATTTGCCCACCGGCAGCGCATCTGTATCCAGTAGCCACTCTGGAGGCTCCACTCCATTTAAGGCAGAATTAAACTTTGACATTCCCATATTTGATGGCCAAATAGATGTAGACATCGTAGATAAATGGTTAAATCTGCTAGAAGGAAATTTTTTTGTTCATGATTTTTCTAGTCAAGAAAATATTACTTTTTCTCTTCTCAAAGCCGCCCCCCATGTCAAGGACTAGTGGGAAATGTACAGTGAGTAGAAGGATGAATGTACGAGCTCACTTTTCTCAGCCGCACCCACTTGGAATTCATTATGGGATGCCATCAAGGAGCAGTACTACCCTATCAGAGCTATGACGATAAATACATAAAGTGGACAATGTTGTGGCAGGGAAGGGACCAAGATGTGCCGAAGTTTACCAATGTTTTTCATACCCTTCACATGAAGTTGGGTATCAATGATTCTGAGAAACATTTGGTACTCAAGTATTGCAACTACCTACACAGGTACATCCAAGACGAGATGGAGTTCCTAGACATCTCCTCACTCGACATGGCATACTAATACGCCATCAAGATTGAGCCTAAGTTTAAACAGAAGAAGCGAGACTTTGGATCTGCGAATTTGAAGCAAGGGAAAGGTTCCTCCAAACCACAGAACAAAGGAAAAATCTAAGGCGGGGCGACTCAGGACAACCCGCCAAATCTGCAAGAAAAGAACAACACCGCGAAATGGAAAAAGGACACAAAAAAGTGGTGTGACTTCCATAGGAGCTCAATTCACAACAAAAGTGAGTATCGGGCCAAGCAGTCACTGGTGGCCAAGCTGAAGGCTTTGGAATTAGATGCATGTTCCGATTCTGAGTCAGAACCCGACAAGGGGGATGAAAAAGGGAAGAAGATTATCGATGCAGAGCCGAACGCCAGCGTTGCCACTACAAATATCCAGAAGGAGGAACCCAAAGATCCAGAGGAGGAGGAGTGCCTCCTCCACTCCCAGATGTGGGTAAAGGGTTCCCCGCTACAGTTAACTATCGACAACAAGAGCCAAAAGAACCTCATTTTGGTAGAGGTCGTGAAGAGGCTGGGTTTATCAACCAAAACACACCATAACCTTACACCATCAAGTGGCTTCACCTAAGATGGGATCTTCGCATGAGCCAATAGTGCCACCTTTCATACAACATCAATCCCTTCACAGATGAGGTATTACCTAACATTGATCCCCTTGATGTTTGTGATGTAATATAAGGCCAACCATACTTGTGGAAGCGACACGCTGTGTATGAGTCAAGTCCTCGCGCTGTTATTGTTACTTTGGGAAATAAGTTATATAGGATACTGGAGGTAGCACTGCCTACCGTCATCTCTTTGGTTACTGCAAAACAATCAAGTGAGCTCATTTCCAAAACTGGGAAAAAAAAATTCCAGATGATATGCCCTCAGGGAAAGAATAAGACATTGTACATGACCTCCAAACAGGGCCCCTCCGCACGACAACAACAGATGGACAAGGCTATGGAGGAGTACGAGGACATCTTCACCTCCCCCGTAGGGGTGCCTCTACAATGTCACGTCAAGCACTCTATCGATTTGACCCCACGTGTGCCATTGCCCAGTGGACCAAACTATCGATGCTCCATTCTAGAGAACAACGAAATCAAGAGGCAGATTCAGGAGTTGCTGCAAAAAGGTCACATTTGGTTGAGTTCCTCGCCCTGTGGGAGCCTGATCGTGTTGGTATAGAAGAAGGATGGGACTTGGAGACTTTGTATTGACTATCGGGCATTAAAAAATATCGTTGTCTAGAATAGGTACCTGATCCCATGGATTGATGACCTTCTGGACCAAATCAAGGGGGAAAAATATGTTAGCAAGATCAATTGAAGTTTGGATATCACCAAGTACCAATCGAACCCTCTGATTTGTGGAAGATTGCCTTCAAAGCCAGGGAGGGCCTTTTTGAATGGTTGGTTATGCCTTTCGGGTTGACGAATGCTCTTGCAACTTTCATGAGGCTGATGGATGACATCTTGTGGCCATTCACCAACTCATTTGTAGTGGCATACTTGGATGACATCCTAATCTTTAGCCAGAGTTAGGAAGAGCACCTCCACCACATCTAATAGGTTCTCCAAACACTGCAGCAACATAAGCTGTGTGCCAATTTGGAGAAATGCACTTTTGGCATGACTCATATTCAATATTTGGACACATTATTAATGAACAGGGGGTGCATGTGGATCCAGCCAAGATCCAAGTCATTCGAGATTGGCCAACCCCAACCACTCTGATAGAGCTCCGCAGCTTTCTAGGTCTTGCCAATTTCTACTGCAATTTCGTGTTGGGATTCTCTCATATCACTCAGCCCTTGAGTCAAGTCATTAAGGAAGGAGTGAAAGCAAAATTATTTTGTTCTGAATCTCAACAGAAGGCATTTCCAGAGTTGAAACATTGCCTCTTCTCTGCACCAATGCTCACATACCAGACTTGTAACAGCCATTTGAGATCAAGATATATGCCTTTGACTATGCTATTGGGGTAGTCCTTACTCAACAGGGGCATCCAGTGGCATATCACAGTGAGACACTTTCAGACAAAGTCCGTAAGTATCCCGCTTATGACAAAGAGATGTATTCAATTGTGCAGGCTTGCTAACAATGGAAGCATTACATTCTGGGGAAGGAATTGGTCATCCACGTAGACCATCGATCCCTGCAGTTCATACAGATGCAAGGGAAGTTGTAGAATTATCGCCATCAGAAGTGGTCCACATACTTGCAATAGTTCCATTTGAATATCAAGTATAAGAAGGGAAACACCAATAATGTTGCAGACTGCCTCAACCGACCACCGATCATGGCATTAACCACCGTGATCAACTCTTGTGGGCACGAGACTTCTGATTGGCCACTTCTATACAAAAGCAACCCAAAATTCAGCCACACATACCAGACGCTCTTGGAGGATCAACAAGTTCCATATTTTCACCTCTAGGATGCATTGTTGTACTACTTGGGACACCTTTCTGTTCCTTCAAGCGAGCGTGCCAAGTTGATTTGGGAAGCACACTACAGTAGGGCCACTGGGCATTTCAGGGTCAAGAAAATAGTGGCAGTACTGTAGAAGTATTTCTATTGGTCGAATATTCGACAGGATGTTGGGAAGTACATCATATCCTACCCTACCTTCACCATTTCCAAACCAACTGGTGAGCACTAGTATTGCAGCAACAATGCTACAACTCCTGGGGCTCCCTACTTTACTTTTATAAACCCGATAGTTTGTAACAAACTTGGAAGCGACGGTGCTATATGCACAAGTACTAGCTCTTACTGCAGGTTGTCACTTGGTCAGATGGCGCAAGTTCTCTAGGAGCTTAAGACAACTTCTATGAATTCTCAGAAGAATATTTTACCTATGATGAAAGAAACTAACTCTACAGAGACTATTCTATTTGAAGAAAGAGAAGGAAAACTGAAATGTAACGCAAACCCTAGCAAACCCTAATTTACCTATTAACCCTACTTTTGCAAGAAAAGAGATGAAAACTGATGAAATTAGTGCCATTGACTATTGGAAAGGTAAATTGCATTTATTCAAGCTACTTCTAAAAAGAAATGATAAGAAAACATGTTTTTGTGCTTTTGAGTGTTTTTATGTGAAATTATTATGCTTGTGATTTATCTGGTTGTGATTGTGAAGAGGTTTGCTGGTGAAGGAAGGTGGAGTTGGGTTTTGCAGAGGTGGAGGAAGGTGTGGAGAGGTCCTAAGAAGCCCCTAGTACCCTTCTGAAGACTTTCATAGTGATCGGACTTCGAAAAATCATTACAGGAAATTCTACAGAAGGTTGTAGGGGACCTACAGGAGGATCTACAAGAGGAGGCCGAGAGCTATTTTTGGAGTTTTGAAGGTGGAAAAATGATGGAAAAGGGTAACTGAAGGCTAGATGAAAGTGTTGAGGTGTCTAGAGCTTGTTAAGGAAGATCAAGAAATAACATGATGGTTGGATTTGTTCAAATGGCAAGAAAGAATCTTATGGAGAAAAACACAGAAATTAGGGCAAATTTGCGAAATGTTGCAAATGACTTGGGAAATCTATGAGAAGTGGGCTACTGTTGGCTATTTTATGGTTGTATGGTGAGCTGAGGTGTCCTATAAGAGATCTGCACATTTACTTATCAAAACTGAGTGGGAAAAAACTAGTTGTACTATGAAAACAGGAATATCACTTGTTAACCTAATTCCTGACCTAGAAACAGAAAATGCTAAATAGTAACCTACGAACAGAAAAGCATGCAGAGAGATCTATAGTAAAATAATAGGATATGATCTAAGCAATTGTATATGAACCAATATCAATCTTTCCAAATCAAGTTATCACACTAGCAGTTGCATGGAAGAGCAAAAACTGTGTTTTTGGTGGTAGCAGAAGTGCCTTGACCTCAAATCATAGTCCCAAGAAGGGAGAAAGGAGATAAAGGCCTACTGTTGGCCTTTTTGAATCTTATTTTGTCACTGCAGCAACATACTTGAGCAACTGAAACACAAAACAACTATGCAAACCATCAAAAACAACCTAATCTAACAAAGTGAAATGAATCTATGTAACAGAAATTAACTAATGAACTGAAGCAAAAACATATAAGTACATAGTAAGAGGTGTTGGACAACTTGGGTTGGGCCCTAACCCAAGAGCATCAGCCCTCTAAAAGAGATCAGTGTTGGCTCAAAAACTGTTTCATCTTCATTACCAAAAATAATAGTCACATTACATGAACTGTTCTAAAAAAGGAACTCGAAAATAAGTTGAACAATGTGCTGCACAAAAGTTCGAAAATTCTACTAATGACTCACTAAAATACTGAGGCTCTAAGCCTCCTTATTTATACAAATGGATTCCTCCAATAGTCCTCCTAAAATCAAGGAGCTCGGCTTCCTAGAACTAGAGAGAAACAACATTCCTTCTTTACTTGCTCAGCTGCCCCTTGGAATCATCAATGTGGAGCTTTGTGCTCCGAGTTGCTAATGGAGAATTCTAGGAAACGGGTCATAAATGAAGGAGATACCCCCCTATAAATCCTCTTCTTTGTTTTCCTCGATTTTTGGCTACCATTTTCTCATAAATCCCTTGACTTTGTCCAAAATTGGCCAAAAAATCTACATAAAACACATATTAGACTACATGGCAAAATGACTAACCCAATTCACTCTATTAGCATAAATATATTCAAAAACATCCAATAAACTAATGAGAATGGTGGATTAAATAGAAATAAGAGGCAAAATGGGCCCATATAATTACCTATTTCTGGGGCTCATCATCACCCCCTACTGAATGGGTTGCTCATCCTCTGAGCAACTAATCTAACTCTCATCCTTGATGGCTCTGACAGATTCCCTGACATCCCATGCCTCTGATGTGATATCTTTCTCTTTATCATGGAAACCTACCTTCTTATCCACTTCTTCCCACTGTTTTTGTTCTTCCCCCTCTTTTACTCCTTCCAGTAGTCTTAGTAGCAGTGGAGGACTGAATTTAAGGCCAATCCAATTGGCCTTCAAACTTTGCATTGAGTGCTTATACAGGGGCACTCTCCTCGTGGCTTCCCTCATCCTGTTTGGGGAGTGATACTCCCTGATCCATAGGATATGTGGCAATGTATTCCACCTTCTCATGCAGGCATGAATGCAGTCATCTCCAAACAATCTCTGCATGTCCTCAAAGTGAACAATAGCATGGGCCTGCTTATCAACATAGGCTGGGGAAACTTGAGGATTAGCTGCAAGGTGTTGGTGGGCATAGATGAGAGCTAAGGGGTCCGTTGGTTCTGCTCTAATCATCAGGGGTTCACTCAGCTCTTTTGCCATCATTTTCTGGATTTCCACTGCCCTTTTCTCTTCATGGCTCATCCAAGATGCCATAGCCATCAACTACAAATCTCCCAACGCAGCATTTGGATCCCATAAGTTCATGTCAGTAAGTGCCATGTTGTGTAAGTAAATTTCTGCTAGCTTTGCTTTATCCTCAACTGAGCTGTGATCACATAAATGCATGAATTGGCCATAATCCTGAAAAAGTATTGTGCCCCTCTGGGCTAGTGTCTTAATCTGAAATTGGAGCCACTGATCCTTTAGGTACACTGCATATGATTTAGCTGGTTCCATGCAGTGTAATGCCTCCATAGCCCAGCTGGCCATGCAGGTTAATTGGGCTTCCTTTTCCTGTAGCTGCCTTCTCAAGATCAACACCTCATTTTCTGCCTGGGATTCCCTTTCGTGTTGTTGTATTATTCCTGTCTCACTATCTGCCTGGGGTTCCTCTTCCTATTGTTGTTTCTTTAAGATTGTCAGCTCATTTCCTTCTTGAGGTTCCCTTTCTTGCAGTTGCTTCTTCAACATTTCATTTTATACCTCTAATTGAGATCTTCTGATGCTTTCTATATGCCTGACCATGCTCAATTATTTGCCCATCTTTCTCAACTTGTTTTCCATGTGCCCAATGTCTTCCACCCCTTTTGATTTCTCAATCTACATCCATGTATGGGTCTCGACTCTTTCCTTTTCTAGCTTGAAGAAAAGAGGAACTGCAAACTTTTGTGGGATGATCTTCCCACATTCCAAAATGTTATAGTAAGAGCCTAAGTTAGGCTGAGGTCCAAGCTTTGGCATCTCTTTTGCCTTGTCTTCCTCCTTGGTTTGTTCTTCTGCCCTCTTTTCAAGTTTTTTAGTCTCTTGGAGCTTTGCCAATGTCTCCTGTAGAGAGGTCTGCGCCTCCTCTAGGAATGTTTTAGAGTCCATTATTTTGATCCTCTCTTTCCAAGTAGAGGTCTTAGGACTTCCTCTCTCGTAAGTGATGGGGCTTTTGGAGGGAGATTCCTCCTTTGTTGCAGTAAGGACATCATCAATGATGATGGGCTCCTTTGAAGGTGGCTGAGGCTTCCCCATCTCGATTTTGGTGCTCTTTTGAGCCTTGAAGTACATAGATGGTTGTCTTTTCCTTTTCCCTTTGGGCTTGGATCAAGTACTAAGTGCAGCAAGAATAGTTGCTTCTTCTCTTGCTAGTGTCTCAGGAGACACTTCTTCTTGCTGTGCTTCTTCTTTTTCATCTGTTGGTTTTCCTGTTTCTGCTGTCTCTGATTTCGTTTCTACTGTCTATGGCATTGTTTTCTCCTCTGCTTACTAAGTTTTTTGCTTTCCTGTGGCAACCTTTTTCTAAACTGTCTTAGGCTTATTCTTTTCAGTTCTTGTCCTCTTCTTTGTCCCTGCTGTGGCTTTACTCTTTTCTGCTTTTGATTCTTTCTTGTTCTCTGCTTTAGGCTCATCTTTGGTGGTGTCATGTTTCTCTTCTCCTCTCTATTTTTCTTCTTTTTCTTCTTCCAACTGAATGTTTTATTCTACTTCAGGGATTTCCTTCTCAACTTCCTCTTTTTGTTCCTCCTTTTCACTGCCAGATGGACTGAGCTCATTAGTGAGAGTTTTTATGTCATTGTATTCAGTCATGTTCCTGAAAATCTCCCAGGCTATGGGGATTGTGTAAGTGTAGAGGGCATCCTCCACCAACAATTTAATAAGCCCATGGTGAGCCAGTTGGTTTGGAACCCCTGCATTCAATTTGGTGCTACACTCTATTAAGGATTGGAGGAGAAAGTATGGAAGACTGAGTTTTATGGATGCAGGAAGGTCCATGCCATATCTTAGTTCATGTAACAGTCAGAAATGATACCCATAAACAATGCTGTATCTTCCTTCACAGGAGATATACTTCATGATCTAATAGCTGACCTCACCCCATGGATAAGGTATACTTGTCCTCCTGATCCCATTCTTATCCTCCACAAGATGTTCATCAGGCTGGAAAAAGCTCTTCTTAGCAACTTGTCCTAGTGGTTTTTCTTATTTGCTCCAAGGGAGCCCAAGTGGGAGAGTTGTAATACTGCTAATGAATTCAGTGTAAGTTCCATGGTTAGACCCCTGAAACTGACAGTGGCATGGATTTTTGAATGAGGTCTTAAAGGCAATAAAAATTCCTTTGTGACTTCCTCATCATACCCATGAAAGTTTTCAAAGAAAGGCATCCAATTTGCCGTGGTAAAGAGGGCTACCACTTCTGGATGTATATGCAACTTAGTTGAATTTAGAGACTCCTTCCTCATAAAACCCCCTGTCATGATGTTCAGAGACTGCTAGAATGTTTTAGGTGAGGAGGAATGCAACAAATTTCAAACCCGAAAACAGAGGAACAACTGAGGGTTTTTTCTGGAACCAGAGAGAGATTTTTTCGTATTCTTCCTTTTTAACAAAAACAAATTTCAACTTTCCTTCCCTTCAAACTCTATTCTCAAACTTGATTTACTTCTCGAGTTGGTTGAAGAAAACACTACCTTGAAGAAAAAAATAGAGAGTATACAAGACAATGTTTTTTCCTTTCACAAAATAAGTAGACTACCCAATGCAAATTCGATTTTTTTTACAAACTTAATTTCCTATGGTTGCATCATTTCTTTACACCGGAGAATACCACAGAGGTGGAAAAGACAATTTTTCAGTGCAGAGAGCAAATGGAAAAACTGTATATTTTTTTAAAACACAGGCAGAATTTGTTCTCACTTTTCCTTTCTTTTCAACTCAATACTTCGCTTCAAATCCCACCACCTTTTGTAGATATATGAAATGCAGAGTGGGTTTTACTAAACCTACCTTCTTAAGCTCAAATTTGGCATAAAATCATGAATTTTCCTCTACGAAGCTGCTCACTAGCCCTCCTGTAGAAGGGCTCCTGTAGGACTGTGTTTCCGCTCCTGTAGAGTGTGATAATGCTCCTGTAGAGCCCGATAAGTGGAAGGGTTATAAAACTGGCAGAGAGCGATTGTTTGAGATTCTAAAGGTGGTAGGTAAGTCGCTACAGCCGAGAGCTCATTGACACAAATGTAAAGAAAGGTGGTGGAGGCGGTCGACTGCAGCGTACTTAAGCTTATGGGCTTGTTCTACGGTGACGAGGTGAGGTGGCAGGAAGGGTACGTTATCCCCATCCAGACCATTGGTCTCTACTCCAGTGCCATTATGAATCTTCATGCCGCCTACCCGCAATCACCTTCATCATTCTCGTTATACGCCACCACCACTACCTGTTTTGAGTTTTCCTCCCAAGTTGACTGCACACACGTGCCGATGGCACCCACTGAGCGTTGTTTGAACTGGACGAGGCGCTGTTTGAACTGGACGAGGGTGCTGTTTGAACTGGACGAGGGTGGCTAGTTACCTAGCCACCGATCTCATTTAATTGCAACCATCTCATTTATCCATGCAGTTTCTAAAGTATACTCATGCAATAGAGGAACGAGTTTAGTCACTTACCTGATAGTCGCTACCGCGTTGTTGCGTGCTCAGACTTTGGCATTATGTTCATGGATTGCTACTGCTGGCGCCCGTGGCTTCTGCATTGGTGGCTCGGATACCTTGTATTGATTATCTTTAATTAGGTCCGACTCCCTGTGCGTTTTATACACCTGCGGCTGCACCGACCCTGTCTCTGGAGCTCAATTTTTAAGGGGATTAACTGTTACAGGAATCTTGCAGGATTTCCTGTAACTGCTTCTCCCTCTAAAACTTCTAGCTGAGGCTTGAGCAAGGACTGGAGAGATAGCTGAGGAAGGTTCTAAAGGAAAAGGAAAAGAAACTGGTATGCAGCAGGTAGGAAATGAGTTAATCATGTTGCGATTTATTCTTCATTTTCTTTTTTAAAAAACAAAAGAAACAAGATTTCTGTGTTTTCTTGTGCAGGAAAGAAAGAAGTGAGTGGAAATGCAGTGGTGTAGGTGTGGAATGGTGAGTTAGGAGGATGAATGGTGGCAAGGGGGGTCCACAGGTCTTCTGGACAAGTTTCTAGCCCTCTAATCCTTTTCTGGACTTGATTTCGAGCTCTCTGTGATTTCTACAAGAGTCTCCTATAGAATGCACAGAGCCTCCTGTAGGATGCATAATTTCTAGAACAAGCGAGACCAGGGGCTCGGAAAAGACAATGGCGATGGAGAAATGATCTGTCAAAGGTGTATTCAGCTTGGCCATGTCCCTTTTTCCTATGTGGCCCTCTTGCAATCTGCAATGCATTCAAAAAAGTTAATTTTCTGTTCCTGTTTTTTCTTTTTTCTCTGTTTCTTTTTTTTGAGACAGTTGGGGCGCCTCCAGGAGGTTTTCATCCTCATTGCTACCTTGAGTGCCTCCAAGGGGAGGTTTTCACCCAAGGATCTTTTATTTTTTCTTTTCTTTTTTTTTTCTTTTTTTTTGTAGGGAGTGGGTGGAGTGGAGGCAGAGGCTTGCTCCACTACCAACACTATTTTACTTAGATTCTCAATGAATTCTTGCTTGGAGAGGGGCTTCCTATAGATCTTCAACCTATGCCCATTGACAAGCATGGGGATGGCTTTTTCATCGATGGTCTTGAAAAAAACTGAACCATTGTCATTGCACCTTTCTACTATGTACGGTCCCAGCCATCTTGTCCTTAGTTTGCCCTTGAAGTCTTTATACCTGGAATCATACAACAATGCCCAATCTCCTTCCTAGAATTGTTTCTCTTTGAGGTGTCTATCATGCCATATTTTCTTTTGAAGCTGGACTACCTCTGAGTGGAGAAGGGCTTACAATCTCTGTTCATCCAATCCATTTAGCCGAAGTAACCTTTCCTTTTGTGCATGGCTGAGATCTAGGTCCAACTAAGCTGCCATCCTTAGTGTGTTATATTCAAATTATATTAACAGCAAAGCCTTCTTCCCATAGGCCAGCTCATAGGGTATGAACCCTATGGTGGTCTTCCAAGTGGTGTTATATGCCTAAGTGGCCTCAACCAATCGATTTGCCCAATCTTTCCTGCTGCTGCTCATTACCTTGGTCAAAATCCCTTCCAAAGCTCTATTAGTGACTTCCACCTGTCCACTTGCTTACGGATGATAAGGGGTGGAAGTTTTGTGCTTAATTTTGTGATGTGTGAGCAGGTCTTCAATCAGATTGGAGGTAAACTAAGGTATCCATTTGTATGGCAAGGGTTTGCCTCATCTTGCTCTTGAAATCTTCCAGCAGATTTTGAAATTTGCCTCTAAGGGATGAACTAGATGAGGATGTACTGGCTAAGGGTTGACTCCCCCTACCTCTCTTTCTGGCTTCCCTAGAATGGTTTCTAAACACATTATTTATGTCATCATAAGGTAGTTGGTAGATGTCCCCCCTAGCTAGCAAATGGAGGGTATCTAGAAGGTCTTCCGGGACCCCTTTGAGCAGGACCAACTTCAGGGATTCGGGGTCAAGTGTGCACCTGCCCTTTTATAACTGAGTTGAAACCTCTCTTCATAGTCTTCTAAGGATTCATCACTTCCCATGGTCATTCGGAAGATTTCTTCCTTGGTGTCCTTTGACCTACAATAGTCCCGGTATTTGTTGTTAAAGGCTTACTGCATTTGACCCAAGTTGTGATGTTGTTTCTAGGTAACCCCATGAACCAGTGCAATGCTGCATCCTTGAGGGTAGAAGGAAACAGTTTCAACTTATGCTCGTCTTCTGCATAGTCATAGGTTCGACAGATAACAACAAATTCAAACAAGAAGGTATCAGGATCTTCAGTAGTGAAGTAAGGCTGAAGGACTTATGTTTTTCATTTTAGTATCCCCATTGGTCTCTCGGATAGGAAAGGTACCCTCTACTCTTTCCCCATTTCCTCTAACGTTTCTGTTTACAGCCATGGTCTCAGGGGGAATGGTTTCTTGCTCTTCTTCTGCTATAGGATCTTCATATATCTCTGGTGGTTTGCCTATAGGTTCTTCTGGATCACTATTATTGAAGAAGAGAGAAGGGTGACTTAGTGATGTGGAGGGGGTGTTGGGTAGGAATTTTCCTGAATTATCTATGTTCCTGTTAACACCCAGGTTGTTCCCTATGACTCCCAAGGGAATACGGCTGGGGTAACCACTAACCAATCTTTGGACTACAGCTTCTAGCCCAGCTGTAATCAGAGAGGGCTTTCTCTATAAGGTTTGTCTTTGTTCTGTGGAGATATTAGGCTAGTTATGAAATGAAGGTTTTTGGTTTATGTTTGGTTGGAAGGATGTCTTTCTGTAATTAAAGTGGAGGTCTGCAGATAATGTTAGTCCATTGGGTAATGGAGTCTGTGGCTATTGGTCTCTTGAAATCTTGAGTTTGAGCAGCTGGAGTTACAAGGCCATTTAGATACTTCATGAAACAAATTTGAAATTGTGATGATGGAGTGTAAACAACCAGTGAAAAGCAATTAAGAATTTTCCACTAAGTTGGGGTGTGAGAAAGGGATGTATTCCTCAGGAGCAAACTTGAATTCCTGAAACAATAATCACTGTGAAGATATAGTGTGAAAGGGTAGCAATTAAGAATTACGCTTTCATTACTATAACTGAAGAAGAAACATTCAAAATAGCTTAGATTGAGTTCAGGGTAATCTGTGATTAAGTCCTGGAACTATTCTTTTTCCTTGCTATTAACTGTAAAACACAAGAAACATGAAAGAGATATGAAGATAACAAAACACATAACAAAGAGTTATAAGAGAAACTTATTGTGCCATGAGATACGCAGGAATCCTACAACTTTCAGCTAAACACCAGAAAACATCAAACAACACAGAGCTTTGGAAATTCCGTCATCTTTTGTATTACTTCTCTGAGAGTTACAGTAAAAGAACAAAAATAATAGATATGAACAATATCCAACATCCAATGTCCAACCGCTGCTAACTTATGCGAGGGGGAATATATAGAAGTGTCTCATACAAAATATCTCAGGCATTGAGTCATCTGAGAGATAAAATATCTTCTTTAACTCGTACAGGAATAGTAGATAAGAAGTTATTACAGCTGTTAATACAACATAAATGCTCTTTACTCCTGTCAGAATATTTTGACCTTTGGAGCTCATTGAGTCGGTTGAGCGCTTTGTTATAACTGTTGAATGACGTGTCTGTGCAGCTCTGTCCTCCTGTAGCTTTTCGGCCATGCCACCTGTGACTGCCAGTGCTGCTGTGGTGGCCGAATAGTTGTGCTGAGTTGGCTCAGCCTCTTTCTGCGTACCTGCTGATATATCCTTATCTTCCTGTGTATGAAAATTTTAAATTTTTCAAAAAGAAAAATATAATTACTGGCTTTGGTTTAACAGTAATTGTATTAAATTATTCCACACTTCCTGTGTAGGCAATTGATGCCTCAAAATTAACCCCATGGTCTCATCTGCCTCTGTATACTTGTAAAAATGGGGAGGCTCATCAAACGAGTGATTTCATGCATAATGAAGAATAAGCTCTCCACCCTGTTGAAAAGGGTATGTCCTGTTGCTGGCCCTGTTTCTGCTGATGTGCTTGATGTCTCTGCAATCTGATTGGCAGCAAAAGTGTTGACTCTCTTGGCATATTTTTCATGTGAGAGTAGTCTTCCTGATG
>APFE031756836.1:42884-57572 GCA_000404065.3 Pinus taeda | reverse complement strand
ATCAAAATTTAATAAACATGAAGGCATGTACACACCTTGCCTTTCCTTGGAAATATGGGATCTTTGTATCAGCAAAGCAGAGCATATTTGGCATTTGAATTTGCCAATCATGAAATATGAAACCTATTGGTATAGGTATCCAACAGTTCCTACGAGGCATGAAAGGAAATCTCTTTTGGGTGATTTTTGTTTTTTTTCTGCTTGTACCTGCAAAACTGAAATTGATTGAACAAAAAATTGCAACTAATTTGAAACGAACTTGCTGAAATAAAATTGCAGAATTGAAATGAAAGCAAGGAAATGACTAATCTACTTTGCTGGAATGGAAATTGGAGAATTGAAATGAAAGAAGGAAATAACTAATCTATGTATGCTGAAATGGAAATTGCAGAATTGAAATGAAAGTAGGAAATGACTAATCTATGTTTTCTGAAATAGAAATTGCAGAATTGAAATGAAAGCAGGAAATGACTAATCTACGTTGTTGAAATGGAAATTGCAGAATTGAAATGAAAGTAGGAAATGATTAATCTACTTTTCCAGAATTGAAATTACAAAATTGAAATGAAACAACTACTCTACTTTTGCTGAAATAAACTACTTAGCAGAATGTTGTAGTAGAAAATAGAAGAAAAGCAGTAATCACAAAATACTCTGACACTTCCCCGGCAACGGCGCCAAAAAGATCGTAGCACCAGTATTACAGCAACAACGGTGCAACTCCTGGGGCTCCCTACTTTACTTTTATCAACTCGGTAGTTCGTAACAAATTTGGAAGTGGCGGTACTGTATGCACAAGTACTAGCTCTAACTGTAGGCTGTCACTTGGTTAGCTAGTGCAAGTTCACTAGGAGCTTAAGCCAACTACTATGAATTCTCAGAAGAAGATTTTAGCTATGATGAAAGAAAGCTAACTCTACAGAGGCTATTCTGTTTGCAGAAAGAGAAGGAAAACTGAAATATAACGCAAACCCTAGCAAACCCCAGCAAACCCTAATTTACCTGTTAACGCTACTTTTGCAAGAAAAGAGATGAAAACTGATGAAATCAGTGCCATTGACTACTATAAAGGTAAATTGCATTTATTCAAGCTACTTCTGAAAAGAAATGAGAAGAAAACATTTTTTTGTGCTTTTGAGTGTTTTTATGTGAAATTATTGTGCTCGTGATTTATCTGGTTGTGATTGTGCATAGGATTGGTGGCAAAGGAAGGTGGAGTTGGCTTTTGCAGAGGTGGAGGAAGGTGTGGAGAAGTCCTAAGAAGCCCCTAGTACCCTTTTGAAGACTTTCATAGCGACCGGAGTTCGAAAAATCACTCACAGGAAATTCTACAGGAGGCTGCAGGGGACCTATAGGAGGATCTACAAGAGGAGGCCGAGAGTTATTTTTGGAGTTTTGAAGGTGGAAAAAATGATGGAAAAGGGTAACTGAAGGCTAGATGAAGGTGTTGAGGTGTTTGGAGCTTGTCAAGGAAGATCAAGAAATAACATGATGGTTGGATTTGTTCAAATGGCAAGAAAGAAGCTTATGGAGAAAAACGCAGAAATTAGGGCAGATTGGTGAAATGTTGCGAATGACTTGGGAAATCTATGAGAAGTGGGCTGGTGCTAGCTGTTTTATGGATATATGGTGAGATGAGGTGTCTTGCAAGGGATCTACACATTACTTATCAAAACTGAGTGGGAAAAAACTAGTTGTACTATGAAAACAAGAATATCACTCGTTAACCTAATTCCTGACCTAGAAACAGAAAATGCTGAATAGTAACCTGCGAACAGAAAAGCATGCAGAGAGAGAGATCTATGGTAAAAGAATAGAAAATGATTTAAGCAATTGAATCTGAACCAATATCAATTTTTCCAAATCAAGTTATCACACTAGCAGTTGCATGGAAGAGCAAAAAATGTGTTTTTGGTGGTAGCAGAAGTGCCTTGACCTCAAATACTAATCCCAGGAAGGGAGAAAGGAGATCAGGGCCTACTTTTGGCCCTTTTGAATCTTATTCTGTCACTGTAGCAACCTACTTGAGGAACTGAAACACAAAACAACTGTGCGAACCATAAAAAGCAACCTAATCTAACAAAGTGAAATGAATCTATGTAACAGAAATTAACTCATGAACTGAAGCAAAAACATATAAGTACACAGTAAGAGGTGTCAGGAAACTTGGGTTGGGCCCTAACCCAAGAGCATCAGCCCTCTAAAAGAGATCAGTGCTAGCTCAAAAACTATTTCATCTTCATTACCAAAAATAATAGTCACATTACATGAACTGTTCTCAAAAAGGAACTCGAAAATAAGCTGAACAGTGTGTTGCACAAAAGTGTGAAAATTCTACTAATGACTGGCTAAACTACTGAGGCTCTAAGCCTCCTTATTTATACAAATGGAGCCCTCCAACAGTCCTCCTAAAATCAAGGAGCTTAGCTTCCTAGAACTGGAGAGAAACAACAGTCCTTCTTTACTTGCTTCGCTGCCCCTTGGAACCATCAATGTGGACCTTTGTGCTTCGATTTATTGATGGAGGATTCAAGGAAAGGGGTCATAAATGAAGGAGACACCCCCCTACAAATCCTCTTCCCTATTTTCCTTGAGTTTTAGCTGCCATTTGCTCATAAATCCCTTGACTTTGTCCAAAATTGGCCAAAAAATTTGCATAAAGCACATAGTAGACTACATGGCAAAATGACTAACCCAATTCACTCTATTAACATAAATATATTCAAAAACATGCAATAAACTAATGATAATGGTGGATTAAGCGGAAATAAGAGGCAAAACGAACCCATATAATTACCCATTTTTGGGGCTCATCACCAACCATCAAGAAGTAAGACCTCTATACTCTGCTGCCTACCCCTAGTTGACCTTGGGAATCCATCTCCATAGATTACATGTCAGGACTTCCTTCTACTAAGCATGGAAATGACTGTGTTTTTGTGGTCATCAAGAGATTCTCGAATATGGCCATTATGGCGCCTTGCAAGAAAAATATTAAAACCGAAGCCACTGCTAAACTCTTCTTTGAATGAGTGTGGATACACTTCTGGATCCCAAATTCTATCATCTCAGATTGGATAGCAGGTTCCTCAGTACATTTTGGTCTAGTCTTTGGTTGATGTTAGACACAAAGCTCAGTCAATCCACATCTTTCCATCCCCAAAATGATGGCCAGACAGAGGTCGTCAACAAGATGATCATACACATTCTGTGCATGTACAACTCAAAGAATCCACGAACATGGGATGAGAGCCTCCCCTATGTCCAGCACAACTATAATTGGGCTCTCCACAGCTTGACTAGCCACAACCCTTTTGAGGTGGGCTTGGGATTCCAACCACTATGTCCCATTGATGTGGCCATACCATTTGCAGCTACTTAGGCATATTTGACTCATGTCTAGTCTGAAGTCGATAAGGCTAACAACTTCATTGAGCACATCCAACATATGTGCCAGCAGGTCCACGACATTATGGAGAAATCAAATTCCAAGTACAAGCAACGACATGATCAACGTCAAGTGCCACATAAGTTTCAGGTCGTCGAGAATGTTTAGTTACATTTGCAGAAGGAACGCCTTACCGGAGCCTATCAGAAATTTAGACCACTCCGATATGATCCTTACACCATTACGAAAAATGTGGGAGGCAATGCCTTTGAGCTCAGTATTCCCCCATTCCTTGGCCTGCACCCAGTGTTCAATGTGGACCGCCTTCGACCATATTTTCCACCATTGCTAGACACATCAAAGATTGCAGAATAACTCACACTTGCAGAGTTAAATCCAGATTGCATAGAACAACTCACAACTGATCAGATCATGGACACATAGATCAAGAACACTTGATAACAAAGGATCCAACTATATCAAGTTGCCAAAGTAGGCCAACTTCTTCCCCAGGGAGAGTGGCTCACCAGGCACCAAGTTCAGTAGAAGTTTACTCATCTCATGGAGGAACTCAATGCAATGGGTACCATTGCTTCTTAAAGGGGAAGGAATGATCCAGGTGGATATTGGTGGGCACCCACCTATTCCAATTGGACCACCATCATTGTTTCTTTCAGTTTTTCAGTTTCCTTATTTATAGCACAATTTACTATTTTTGGTAATTTTTTAGGTCGTGAATTTCTGAAGTCATTTTGAGGTCGTAAATGACATTTTTTGGGAAAACTAGGACCAGCATGGGTCATACATGAATGTTGGTCATTCAAAATTTGTAGCCCTCTGATAGATTTTTCTAACGAGGTATCGTGCACGTCAAATGGAGATTGTATGCCAAAGTTATGACCCCGGAAAGTTGATGTACCAAGTTACCCAAATGGGGCCCATAGTTTGGCACTTCATCTCCTAGGGTTAGGTTTTTGGATGTTTAGGGTTTTCCACTATTTCTCAATAATAAATAGGCCTTTGAGCCTCATTGTAACACAGTTCAGAGGTAGGTAGTCGCCACATCTCTTCTCAAAGATAAGCTACCATCACCTGATCTAGTCTTATTTCCATTTTATTTGTAAGCATATTTTAGTATTTGATATTAATGAAAAGAAGTGTTATTTATACTGCATCTTTGTATTTATGGTTATATTTGTAATTTATTGCATCCCTCTATAAATCTGGACCAATCAATTATGGTCAAACATGCTCAATAACTATGCTCCAATTTCATATTGTGACAACTATGTTCAACAATGGTCCAACATCGCATTGTGAAAAAGATTGTCTCAATATAAAAATCAACCATGGTCCAACATCTCATTATGACAACAATTGTCTTGATATGAAAATCAATCATGGTAGAGCATGGTCAAGCATGGTCCAATGTCACATTGTGACAAAGATTGTCTAAATATGAAAATCAACCATGGTCAACCATGTTTATTTTAAGGTTTATACTATTTATAATAGGGTTTATATACCTTGGGTTTATATATTCCATTGGGTTTTTAGTATTAATCCCTTGGGTTTATTATTCTCTTGGGTTTATAATATCAATCAGGATCAACCATGGTCAACCATGTTTTATAAAATCAATTATGGTCAACTATAGTCAACCATGTTTATTTTAGGGTTTATTATATTTATCATAGGGTTTATATACCTCGGTTTATATTATTTCCTTGGGTTTAATATTATTTCCTTAGGTTTAATATAGTTCTCTTGGGTTTATAGTCCCTTGGGTTTATAATATCAATCATGGCCAACCATGGTCCAACATTGCATTGTCTCAATATGAAGATAAACCATGGTAACCAATATTTATTTTAGGGTTTATAATATTTATCTTGGGGTTTATATGCATTGGGTTTATAATACTAATCTCTTAGGTTTAATATTATTCCCTTCGATTCATAATCTCATAAGGATTTAATATTAATCACTTGAGTTTATTATTCCCTTTGGGTTTAATATTAATATTAATTTTATTTTATAAAATTAATTAATAATTATTAATTATTATCAATAAATAAATCATTAAAGCAATAATAAATAATAATAAAAAATGATGAATAATAATAATAATAATAAATCTTTTAATAAAATAATATTTATTAAATAGTTATTTTTGTAGTAAATTAATGTTAGTATTATATATTATTATCAATATTAATATTAGATTATATTATTAATGATTGTCGGCTTTTTTCAATCACATTTATTAATGTGGTGTGTGTATGTGATTGATATACATCTATTGACGTATATCAACTACATTTAATAATATGGTTGTACTAGTTAATATGAATTTTGATATCACTCATATAATTCTCATAAATTTTCCAAAAAAATATCTAAATAGAGTTCATGTTATTTAAATAATCTATCACACTATTTACATAAGAATTATTAAAATGTATCAAAATTATCACATTATTGGAAAGAATTAATTATTAAATAGCAACCAACAATATATGTGAATAATGAATCACCACTATTCTAATTGGGTTTATTGAAATCTTGAGATTCTTTTCACCATTACAATTCAACTACATTTAGGAATTAAGTGGATTTTAAAGTTATATTGTCACGGGAAAAAATTTCTTTAGTGTAAAATTAAAAAAATAAAAACTAAGACACTACTATGATAATAATTTTATGCTTAAGTTGTGCTATCCACATATCATTTTTCAAAATACATTTAAGAAGTTCCGTTTTACTTTTTACATTTTGACTTTTCTTCTGTACAGTGATACAAATGTGCATTAAAAAACTCGAATACGTAGAAGGGATGAATAAGTCTTTTAAAACCTAATATTATAAAATAGATTATATTAATAAAAACAACGATATCTGTCGATGCACAGCCACAAAGCATTGCTGGCCTTACCCTCTTCGCAACGTTTTTCTTGATTTGATGTGTACGCAAGTGGTGTATAAGACGGTCTCACCATATAATATTATTTATAGTGTTTGTAATTAATATTAATCTATGAGGTTTAATATTATTTCCTAGAGTATATAATTCTTTGGATTTTGAGAATTAAACTTAACAGATTATAAATTTAGAGGAATTAATATTATAAACTCAAGGTATATAAACCATAAGATAAATATAAGACAGTTGACCATAGTCAACCATGGTCAAACTTCTCATTGTGACAAGGATTATCTCAAAATGAAAATCAACCATTTTCAACCATGTTTATTTTAGGATTTATAATATTTTTCTTCGGGTTTATAATATTAATCCGTAGGGTTTAATATTATTCCCTTGGGTTAATAATTCTTCGGGTTTTTAGTATTAATCCTTTAGATTTATTATTAGTTGGGTTAATATTATTACTTTTGGTTCATAATCACTTGGGGTTTTAGTATTAAACAGTAGGAACATGAACCTTTACATTAGTAAAAGGAAGAGATTGATATTATAAACTCAAGGGTTAATACTAAAACCCCAAGGGACCAATATTATTAAACCCAATGGACTAATATTATAAATCCAAGGTATATAAACCCTTGGTTGACCATGATTTATATTGAACTTAAAGGACTAATATTATAAACCTAGGAATGATATTATACCCTAGGAATATGAACACTTAGATTAATATACCCAAGGGATTGATACGATAAACCCAAGGGATTAATACGATAAACCCTAGGGTTTTTTGTAATAATCCCTTGGGTTTATTATCCCTTGGGTTAATATTATTCCTTTTGGTTTATAATCCCTTGGGGTTTTAGTATTAACCCCTTGGGTTTATTATTCTCTTGAATTTATAATAACAATCCTAGAGTTTATTAATCTAAGGGTTCATATTAATATTACATAATATTCAAATTAAAATAATAACAAATAATTTTTTTATTAATTAAAGGATAATATATATTTTTTATGTAATAGTAATTTTTTTTGGTAGATACAAATGGTTATATTATCAATAACAGATATTTTGATAAATACAAATAGTATATTTTTCAAAAGTAGATATTTTAGTAAATACAAATAGTATATTTATTAATAATAGATACAAATAAAGCCTTTAACCTATATCAACTATACTAATACTTTTAATATAATTGTGCTAATAATATTAATGTGATTTTTATACACACTCTTTGAAAATCAATTCATCCATTGTTGTGGGGGCATGAATGAAGATATATAGAGTGAGATAAGAAACTTTCCTCATTGGTATTGGGAGAAGCAATAAGTGTAATGCATTTTCGAGGAGTGCTTTTGATTTATTTCACTTTACGTTGATAAAAAAATTCTCGAGCGGTCTATGTAGGGGATTAAGTACATTTTAACTGTGATTACTATTGCCATTTTAAGAACATATTTGGGTTTCTATTGCTGGCAATTTTGTGTAATTACTGAGTTGAATTTATCTTTAAACGTCTATAAATAATATTTTATATATAATTATTTTTTATTTAATTAAAAATTAGATTTTTTTTTTAATTTATAAAAATTATATTTCTTTATTTACATTTATATAGAATGTGTATTTAAGAGTATTATAATTGTACAATTTATATATATTTTTATAAAGTAATGTTTATATTATTTTTAAAATCCACCCGAGGACCATTGCTTCTCTCCCACTCCAATTAATCATTTTGAAACACGGGACATTATACATTGTTGGTCCACCCCCCCCAAACCCTAGAAGAACCATTCTTGGCCCTAGTTCCTAAAGAATCTAATCTGTATTCATTTTCTTACTACCAACCAATTTCTCTACTAAATGTCGCTTATAAGATGATATAAAAAAATTTAGCTGAAAGAATTAAGGAGATACTAACTGATATTATCATTGAGAATGGGGTGGATTCATACCTCAAGGAGACATACTAGAAAATATAGCTCTAGTGTAAGAAGAAATTGATTCCAGCCAAAGGTGTTGAGATAAAGGAATGATATTCAAGTTGGGTATGGAAAATGAATTTTATTGTGTCCGGCATAGATTTCACCTTACAATAATGATGAAACTTGAATTCAATTTGAGTTTTATAAAATTGGTGAGCCTATGTATAAGCTTTCCATGGATTCCCCCTATTGTTAATGGAAGGGTATCTAGTTTTCATAAAGAATCTAAAGGACTCAGACAAGGATTCCCATTTCCCTCCTTTGTATACATAATAATGGTTGATGCTCTTAGCCATAGACTAGAACATGAGACAAGGATAATGATCCTTATGGGAATAAGATATGTAAGAGGGGTTATAAACGTTAAATGCTCACAATTCGCAGATGACACACTCCTACTTGGTGATGCATCAAAAATCATTTCCAAGAGATTCAATGTAGTAATGGACAACTTATTGCTAACATTGAGAGGGAAAATGAACTCAAAAGATTCCCAAATCGATTTTTGGAACACTTTTTCCGTCAAGTCGAGGCACATTTGTGTGATCTAAAGATTCCAACCAATGGAAACATTGAAATCATTCAAATACTTGGGGATCCCAATATGCCTAAAAACTCATATGAAGCAAGATTGGGAAGGGGTTCTCTGCAAAGTAGAAGGAAAATTTAGTGCATGGGGAGCAAGGTGGCTCAATCTAGTAGGCCATATTGTCCTAATAGAAGCTATTCTCACAACCCTTCCTCTTTGTAAGTGCTCTACTCTTTTGGCTCCGCAGAGTGTCCTAAATCATCTAACCAAAGAAATAAGGAAGTTTCTCTAGGAAGGAGGAAAATCAAGCTCAAAGAGGTTTCATTTGAATAAGTGGGCCACTATTAAGCCCCCTAGAGTTCACGATGGATTAGGAATTTGAGATCCCATCCTCATGAACAAAGTTCTGGCGGGGAAATCCAGTTTGGAGGTTTATGTCATAGAAAGAAAATTGGTGGAAATTAGTTCTTGGAGAAACATATCACCCGCTCAAACTTGAAAGAGTTCTTGGGAAAATCCAACCCACTTGATGGGGATAGATGATATGGAATTTCCTATCTAGCACTGCTCCTATCATAACTAAATATCTCTATTGGATACCAGGAAATGGAAGGAAAATTTATGTTTGGAATGGTCACATTATGGGCAAGCCACCTCTTGAAATATTACCATGACTACAACCATTAAAAGAAATCCTTGATTCTAGGTGGAAATTGTTGAGATTGCAATAAGATGATGGAGCTTAGTGAAAAGAGTTGCCTTCAATAAGTGGGCCCACAGGCAAATTATGGCGCAAAGTCTATTTTTAGACATATGGATCATGTCTATGAGTTGCAGGATGTTGTTTATGGATGATTGGTTAAGTTGGCAAAAATAGATGGACTTCTATTTTTAGACAACAGCGGTGACACTGTCAAGTCTAATTATAGAGCAGTCAAATGTTATTAGCTTATAATAATATTTAGACTATAAACTTTATCTTATTCTCTTGGAGCACTTCAGTTTGAGCTATAGATGTGGCACATGCATCTGTCAGAAGGAATACGTTTTCTTTGTGCGTCAGTTGAGTTGTTGCATGCATGACTTCAGTTAGAACTCAATCAGTTGAGTTTGGTGGAGTTGATTGTGGAGTTGATGGAGTTGTGTTCAGTTTGACTTGGTTAAACTAGTTGTAATTAGTCTAACTGCAAATAAACTAATGATGAGTTGTTAAATTAATTATTAACTCATAATGCAACTAAAGAATACATCAGTTAACTCAGTTTCATGTCAGTGCATGTTCAGTTCAGCAGGGACAGGTGTTAGAGGATTAGATTGCTATCAGTTGTGACTATAGTTGTGCATGAGGATTTGTACAATCAATGGGATTGAGTTATGCCAATAAGAATTGGCCAATACCAAGTGATTATAGCCTCTGCTCACGTGATTCCCAGTGTGAGTGATTCTTTTGAGGTAAATACGAGTTTGGTTCGACCATTCTCATCCAATTCTTGAGCATGTATTGAGCAGTGGAGGTAGGCAAGCAATGGAATAGATTTGGAGATCAGATCTGAGCTATATTGTGTGTAACAGGTGGAGATAGTGCTGGATACTTGTGAGAAGTATTGAATATTGTAATTTTACATGTTCTCAATCATTAATATACAGATAATGTGGGGTTTTCAGCTGTAAGCTTTCCCCGGGTTACATACTGTGTTAATGTGTGCATGCTCTTGATGTTTTATTTTTATTGATGCTGCTATATTGATGATCAATGTAGAGGAGCTTATGTATTGTGTATGTATTCTGCAATAGAACATGTTAGGATAATCTCCATTGAATATGTGTTTATTATTCAAAATTTCTACAGAAATCTCCACAGGTAGAGATATCTATTTGGGATGACAACTTCCATTGGGTGGGGTGGAACCTTAGTAGTATACCGTCCCATCTTGCACACCTGGTTATAGTCTTGAAACATAAGCCAGAAGGACGTACTCCATGGCATCAACATGAAGATGATTGGGAAGGATGGAAAGTATCTACTTATTTCTTCAAACATCGTTACGAGGAGTTGTTATTTTCTGCTCAGTTACAACAAAAATCACGTATATGGTGGAAACTAAGGTAAGAAAATGTAATTCCAAAAGTCAATACCTTTTTCTAGTTATTAGTGCATAGGAAAATTTTTACTTCTGAAACTTCTAGAAGCGACCAGCCTAAGGACCCTCGATATGCCCGATGTGTAAACAACAATAAGAAATGATTTCACACTTATTTTTTAAAATTCCCATACACCAAGTATGGGTGGAATCCCTTTCTTGAGTATAAAAAAGAGTGTGTTAGACCATTGACCTTTCAATATTTTACTCATCTTGGTTCAAATTTTATATTGACTCATTCTCTAACAAGCTTAGGCTTAAAGGGTTTTGGGAATGCCTCCCAAAATTCCTTTGTTGAAAAATTTAGCTAGCTAGGAACTATTCTACTTTTAAGAATCACCATAAATTACCAAGGTCAAGAGCCATGAAAACTTTAATAATGTGTAAAATTTTTGGATGCCAAAAGTTGGGCAAATCAGACCAAAACCTAAACACGCTAGGACAAGAATGGCTTAGAAAACTTATGGCTGCAGGGAAAGGAATCATAATAGCAGAAAGAATGGAAACACAAGGAGATAAAATATGGAAATTAAGATTAATTGAGCACGCACTTGAAGAATGGAAGGAGGAGGAAAGTTGAATCTTTTGTTTTGATGGAGCTTAAAAAAATCCAAGGGGTGGCAGGAGGGCGGGGTGGTGTTGTATAGCCCTGAAGGAAACATAGTAAATAAGTATGCATGGGGATTCAACCAAAAGACAAATAACCAAGCAAAAATGTAAGGATTATTAAAATGAATCACATTAGGAAAAAAATACAAATAAATAAGATAAGAATCTTAAGGTACTCACTCATAATCATCCAACATATTTTCAAAGGAATGTTGCCGAAGAATAAACATCCAGAAATTCCATTGAAATGAATAAGAAGGCTTTTCGAGGAAAATCCACAAAAACAATACCTCCACATCCTTAGAATTCAAAACGGTTAAATTGACAAATGTACTAATAAATCATGTTAGCTTTAGGTTGGGCACTTAGAACATTATGGATAGTCGGGATGGTGGAATCTTCCAAAATCCTAATGAATAAAACATTGGAAATAACGGAAACCATGGTACCATTTGATATAAACATAAAACATTATGGTCATGTCAAGAAATATAAATCAAGTGAGCGAATGACGGGATGCCATGGGATGCAACATCAAAATAGAGGTTGGGGCACAATGGATCTCATGGCATCCTGTTAATTTGATGCACACAAGTGGTAATATTTTCCATCTCGAACAAAACCTCACAATTCAAAGGACATAGAGTACTCAAACTCCATGCCTCTTGCATATGATGATGATCACATCCGTGTTGAAGGAAATTATGGAGATTTATATTCGTTATTTGTTGACCGCATGTGGTATCAGAAGAATGTTATTAGAACTAATAAAATAGTTACCTCACAACCTGTTATACCTTTCCAATTTGGGATTTCAATTTGGGCAAAAAGGAAAAGGTCTTTGCTAGCAAATTTGGCAAGTCTTGTGGAGCAATTACACCCAGAATAATATGTTTATCCTCTTCAGTGGCATAATAAAATTATAGATTAGTTTTTCACCCCGTTTTAAGTTCTTCTTATATATCTGTGGTTCCTGGTATGATCAACAAAGCAAACAAGGTTATGCTTGCGTAGAAAAAACATGTGCTTATGTCTCATGTGACCTGAAATGTCTCTCGAAGGGTGGATGTAGAAGTTACTTAGCACATGGAAGAGTCGATGGCATTCTTGAAAACTTTCTAGGTTGGAACTTTTGTAGTTGTGCATTAAGCTACTCAACAAAATTGGGAGGCATACATTATTGAAGGCTCACCAGGTTGAACAAAGAATTTGGAGATCAAGATAATTTGTTCAATGGGATTGGGAAATAAAAGGGTAGTTGAGGAAAGTAATGCTATTGCACTAGGAAAATGGGAGGGCATCAAGAGCAATAAGAGCCCTCCCTTGTCTTATCTTACTTGTGCAAATAAATATGTGGACTCGGAAAGATGGAGAACTTGGTATCAATAGCAAAGCGAGGTGCACTAGACGCAAGTGTCGAGAGAGAGGAACACATATCCTAGGACACATGGACACAATGCAATTGGATATGATCATCAATAATATGAAGCAGCAGGAGCAACTAGCAATTATTTTAAACCTTATGAGGGAAGTCCAGATTTCAAGGGAAGGATGACCAAACAAATAGATGAAACCAATGCACTTCATCAAGAGATTGTTGTTTTACAAGACCAAATCTATGCTTTGAATCTCAACCTCAAGGATCCCAATGTGAAAAGAAAGTAAGAAGGGGGGTTTCTCCTAGACCTCAATGGACTATCAGAAGAGGAAAGTAATAATTTGCATTGATGTATGCTTGTTACAAGTTTTTCTTTTTGTTAGGAAGATTTTGTAAGATGTACTCCTACATGCATGTATTGAAATATGAAATATGAAATATTATGCAATCCCTCGGATGTATCAAAAATCACCACACAAGGGGGCAAGATGTTAGATGACAAAATGTAACAATTCTCTTGGGTATTTGTTGTGACCAACAAGAGACTTAGTACAAAAACCCTACACATTCCTGATAAAAAAAATAAAGAAAGGTTGTTTGTGAAGTCATAGCCTTAATGCAATGTTAATAGTTGAACGATTTGATATAGTCAAATTATTGTAGTCTATGCAGTATTATTTTTTATCTCAAATTAGTATGCTAGCTCTTTTTATAATTATGTGTCTTAATATGAAATAATTTCTTTTTATCTATGACTAAAATTAAGCTTCATATGAAACAAAGTTAAACTCCATGAGTGATGTGTAAAGAAATTTTATTTTTATGGAGTGTTCAAACTTTGTTATTTTGAGCAGAATTTCCAACTAATTTATTATTATATGGTATATTATATATATATATATATATATATATATTATATATATAAAGGAAGTGATTCGCTTCAACTTTTTGAAACAAAAATATATTATGTTTTCATTTTATGTTATAAAAAATTGTTAAAATAAAAACAACTTTTTATAAACTTCATAGTGAAATTAAGTATTGCTCAACTCTTAATTCTTAATACATGATAGGATAAAAATCTACCACTTTTACCATATTAAAAAAATTAAAAATAGAAATTATTCTCTTAAATTATACATTTTACAATCACATTCAAAATATTTATGAAATTATCAATTTAATAATCTTTTAGGTTTATAAAAATAAAAATAAAATAATCATTTTAATAAACCTTAATCATCATTATTATAAAAACACTACTTATTTTACTACTATAAAATATAATATTACTAAAAGATTTAATGACTCTCTTCCAAATTCTGATGATAGATCTCATCTTCTTTAGGATTTGGAACCACGACACATTTCACATAACAGTGTGGAAAATTTGAAATATTTCTCTAAAATAATGATGTAATATTAATATTAGAATATAACTTTGTGTCTTGATATTAAATTGTTTGTACTATGCCTTAAAATATCAATGCTACTCAACAGTAATTCCTATAATATAATATCGATAATGTTATATGTCCATCAACAAGTTGAAAATACGTAAGAAGCTTATTACCCCTACCGCAAGGCAGGTGATAACGCATTGGCTGAAGCCTTGACTGTCAATTAATTTCATTTTGACTAAAAATCAAATGTAATTAATTTCCTTTGGACTAAAAATCAAATGCAATTGTGTAAAAGTTAATTTTATAAAATTAAATTAAT